>PISW01013771.1:0-24463 GCA_004023785.1 Mungos mungo
TGATCCGTGTCCCTCACTCATCCCCGCTCTCTTTCCCCCTTCCTCTCCCCATGGTCCCCTGCCAGGCCTGTCCTGTTAGACCTATGAATGCAAACATATGGTATCTATCCTTCTCTGCCTGACTTATCTCGCTTAGCATGACACCCTCAAGGTCCATCCACTTTCCTACAAATGGCCATATATCATTCTTTCTCATTGTTGGGCAATATTTTAAAGCCTCAAATGTCAAGAGAGATTTTTGCTGCATTATTCACAAGTGAACACAGAGTTAAGAAATGTAGAATGTCCTAGAAGTATTTTAGAGGATTTCCTGTTGCAATTCATTATGTTTCCTAAATGTATTGGCAGCATTATGTATGCCTGGACTTTCAAATTATGTTTTGTTTAGTTGTCGTTTTTTACAAATGGTCTACTGGATACATGCAATATTATTTTGTCTACTAGGCAACATTTGAAGGGTCAAATGTGCAAAGAGGGGGAGTGGTTGCATTTGAGAAATGGGTAACCTAATGATAATTATTCACTGTTCCACCAAATTTGTATCAGGACTTGCATCCAGTATAAGTGAAAATTTTTAATGTTTATTTATTTTCAGAGAGAGAGAGAGGGAGAGAGAGAGAGAGTGAGCGAGCACATGCAAGCGGGGTCAGAGCACAGTGTTGTGTCTTCCTGCCTTTCTTGTGTTTCTTCAGTATGACGCACACGGAGGCAGAGGGTGTCGATCCGTGACTGACGCCTGCTCCGCTCCATTAGATCAGAACCTCTACAGTTCCTCTCTTCCCCATCCGGCCTTTCGTGTATTTCCTCCAAAAATATGTTCAAGTATCCAAATAACTTTCCATCTTTTTTCCCCCTTGTTTTCATCTTCTGCGTTCAAATCCTAACTCTGAAAACTTTAAACATGAAAACATCTAGGGAAAAATAAGGTACATAAGAGTTTAGTATTTTATCTTGGCATGTGTGGTATCTTAATATATCCACATACTACTATACGTTAGTATTTGTACTGATAAAATTTTCATAACAAAAACTGCTGTGACATAACTATTGGATCCGTATGTAATAATTTCTAGAAATATATTTGGAAGGCAGTGAATTAATCACAGAGAATTATTACCTATTACCCTCTGATTTATCCCACAATGAAAGAACTATGCATTTTAGCTGAAAGTTTAGTAGAACCATTTAAGTAGAGTAACAAATGTCCGATGACATACATGGTGTGACAGAGAGGAAATGTAGCAGGGCTCTACTATCAAACAGCTTTAAAAAAAATTTATGTTCTCACCAATCATTCTTACCAGTTAGCACCTCATTAGGAAGCACAAGAAAAGTACAGCACGACAAAAATATGATGTTAAAGCAACAAGGTCCTTCAGCGACAAAGCTCACCCTGTGGACCTTGAAGCAGAACAATATGAAGCAGTTCCCACGGAACAAGACCATGTTGAGCATTGCCCGGGTACTCAGGAGCGCCTCGGCTTTCACGGCCAGGCCGTTTGAGGGGACATTGCTGCATGGTTAACAAAGCTTGCCAGAATTGTTCATTTGCTTCCCATGAGTCCGGGAAGGGTGAGGTCTGTGGCATTGGGGACAGAGAAGGAGGACATGATGTAGATGGGACAGGATATTGATTTCCCCGTTTCTTGACTTTTGCCAAAGGTTGGAGCTCTCCTAGGCTCCTTGCTCGTGACTGATGGACCTGGACTCCCAGACTGGCAGGGCTGACAGAGCCCATGGGACAAGCCCCTTGACTTAGACACGAACGAGGAGGGAGATCAGACCCAGATCAGAAGGAGGGTGGTGTGTTCTTAAGATTCCTTGGAGCTTCTCAGAACTCACTTGAGGTTCTGACAATGAGACAAATATTGTCAAGGACTATTTTTTAAGAAGCAAAAGAAAAAGAATGCTTCTGAAAATATTCTTTTTCTCTTCCTGAGCAAACAAAGTCCACATCCAGCTTCCGCCGACTTCCTGGAATGCAGTTTGCCACATTCTGATTTTCAGTCTCTGGCTTCCTAAATGTCACGACACAGCACACACACAAGCCTGTCCAGAAGCTGCAAGTTCCTTCCTCTTCTCTCCACCTGCCTTCAGGGGAGACTGTCCTACCCCTTCGGCCTGCAGCCCTTTGCCTTGGCCATCACGGGACTTCCTAATATCCTGTTCACAGATAATAACCAAGAGCAGGGGGTCTTCCTACTGAGCTTGATGGAGTGTGCCTACCTGGGATCCTGAAATTAATGAATAAAGCATACATATTTATTGCTGTGACCGAAGACCTTGATTACTCTTCCTCTCTTATTGCCTGCAGCCCTCTGTGTAAGAGAAGGGGGAAGGGGTGAATGCAGACATATATTTCATGTACCATTGTGTCTGGAACATGAACAAGCAAACTACCCTTGAGGGCTACGGAATCTACCACCTAAAATGAAGTACGGGAGGTTGTTTATAGATTTCTATTTGCTATGAGCACTGTTTGTCTAGAATCAAGGTCTCACAGGTGCAGTTTCTCACTCTCCCTTATCTCAGGAAGCTCACAATGGCCCCTGTTCTAGCTACAAAACAGCCAAGGACGTGAGAGAAAGGTGCAGGAAGTGAGGAGGGTTCCTGAGTCCATCTGGAGAGATGAGAAGCTTGCCCTCCCAACATCCTCTGTTCCAGAACTGTCATATTCCAACTCTCAAATCAGGTCTTAGCAACATGTCCAAGTTGCTCTTCTGTAGACATTGGAAGAATGGCCAGATTGGTTAAATACATGAACTAGGCTAGGCTCTGCTGTGGTAACCATAAAGTCCTCAGATCTCACTTACTTAAAACAGAAAAGATATATTTCTTATTGACCTAAAATCTAGTGGAATCAGATGGCCCTCTTCTATCCTGTAAGTTCATTTTCTGGGGCATGTGTCCTATACAGTCACTGTGACAGGGGAAGAGAGAGAGAGAGGACCCCATGGGATATTCCCAAGGGTCTTGCCTGGAACTTCTCTGCTCATCTTATGTAATTTAATCATGTGGTCTCAATCTAACTGCAAGAGAGGCTGGTGCGGGCACCTAGGTGGCTCAGTCGGTTGGGCGTCAGACTTTGGCTCAGGTGGATCTCATGGTTTGTAGGTTCAAGCCCTGTGTTGGGCTCTGTGCTGACAGCTCAAAGCCTGGAGCCTGCTTTGGGTTCTGTGTCTGCCTCCCTCTCTGTCCCTCCCCGATCACGCTCTCTCTCTCTCTCTCTCAAAAACAAATAAACATTAAATAAATAAACACGAAAAACGTTTTTTAAAAGGAGAGAGGCTGGAAAACATAGAGGAACAAGTAATGTAAGCACTACTTATACAAAATTATGCATTTGGAAAGATATAAATAATTTCTGAGGTTTATCAGTTCCAAGTAAGACACTTCCAAATAGGTCTCCACAAGGCCAATGCCATTGGCAGCTGACAACTCTCCTTTGACCCTAAATATATTGAGTACATTCAGAAGCTTTTGGGATATTGCTGGTGTTCATTTCCCGGTTCCCTGCATGAAGACATGCCATCTAATCTGTGGATTGGAACTTTGTTTTACAGTAGCTGCTGATGCTCAGAAGCCTTAGGAGGCCTGAAACAAAGGTTACGAGCCACAGAAGCTTGCCTTGTTGGGCTCACAGACTCCTCAGCAGCCCTTCATGCTGCCAAAGCATTATGGTAGGAGCCTCTTGCCATTGCTGTGTCCCCCGGGGGACCCAGGACCTAATGGGGTAAAAATAAAAGCTTGGTGGTCAGACCGAGCTGCGAGAATGGCTAAAGTTAAAAAGACTGACAATACCAGGTGTTGACAAGGATGTGGGGAAACTAGAACCCTCATACATTACTGGTGGGAATGTAAGATGGTGCAGCCCTTTTAAAAAACAGTGTGGGCAGTACGCAAGTGAACCAGACATTTACCATTTGGCCCAGCAATTCCACTGCTTAGGTATTTATCAAAAAGAAATACAAACCTAAGTTCACAAACTTGTATACAATATTGTTCACAGCGCTTTGATCCCTATAACCTCAAAACTGGAAACGGCCGGCATGTCCACCACGTGGTAAATGGAGAAACAAATTGTGGTGTCCCCATACCATGGACAACTGCCCAGTAACAGAAAGGAGCAAGGTATGAAAACATACAAGGACATGGCTGAACTTCCAAACTTAAGAAGTCTGGTTCCATGGTTCGATTTAGAAGACATTCTGGAAAAGGAAAGCTTAGTAACCAAAGCAGCTGAAGGGTTGCCCTAGTTGGGGAGGGGCGGGGGGGGGGGAGGGGGAAGAAGATGAAGGGTACAAGGGAGCTTTCAATATGTTGGAATGTTCTATGTCCTGATTGTGGGGTGATTAAACAGCTCTATGGAATTGCCAAGTTTATCAAACTGTACACTTAAAATCAATGAATTTTATTCTGTGTAACACCATAAATACAAAAAGGGGGTGGAGGATATGGTGGCAGCCGCCCAAAATACTGACTAAAATCAAACTAACAAACCAACACTCCAGCACAGTCCAGGATGTGAATTAAGCCCAGGGTCTGAGCCCCAGACCCCTTCAGTCCCGGCCTTTGCGGAGTGTGGGCTGTGGACGCGCTCAGCGCAAGCGCCAAGCGCTCGCCTTTTGCAAAACCCTCGGAGCAGCTGCGCCCTCCCGTGGCCACAGCTGCTGCCTCCACTTGCGGCAAAGCGCGTTGCTGCTGCGGGCCAGCGGCGGGCGCCGAAGGTAGCGGCCACCGGTGTCACTGCGGCGTCCCGGGAGCCGCAGCACCCCGAGCAGCCCTCGGCTGCACTTTCTAGGAAACAGGTGCGCCAAGTCAAGCCCGGGGAGAGAGGGCGCTTCTGCCGGATTATTACCGGGGCTGCGATGTTTTGGGGGATTGAAGGCCTCCCTCCTCCTGCCTCCCGCTTAGGTGCCCTTGCTGGGTGCTGCACCAACGCTCAGAGGCTAGCTGCCGCGGCCCATTGAGCAGGTGCATCTCAGGTGCGCTCCCTGCTCATCTCCGCCGGAGGGTCAGAGTCTACAAGTAAACTGAGGGGCATCCAGTGTCTTCTGCTCAGGCTTTGGGGTCCCGCAACTACCTCCCTCCCCGTTCCGCCCCTCCCCACCCCTCCCAGCCTCAGTCAAGTTTCCGTGGTCGCAGCCCCGTCACCCCTTCCTTCACCGCCCCCGAAGCCACGGTTTCTTTCACTTTCCTTGCTCAGAGAAGATTGGCAACTGTTCTGTCCGCTCTCCTAGGCAGGCTTGCAGATTCCCGTCCCCAAGGAGGCTGGCGAGTCAGCTCCGTCGTCCCGGCCCCTTTGGCTAGTTTCTGCCCGCTTCCCACGGCCCTCCAGGATTAGAATTGAACCCGCTTACATTCGTGCCTATTTTCCTGTGGATTCACCTTATGTTCCACAGAGCACCCTCTGGGAAAACCTTGATCATGAGATGGTTTGAGCCCAGAATGCCTTGCTTGAACCCAGACTCCACAGGGGGATGCATTTCCTAGAGACATTCGGCCAGTGCCAGACGCCTAGTCTCTTGCTGATTTTGGTTTTTAAAAGCTAGCTCTGCTTTTTAAATCAAATACATGCTGGTGGCAAACTGAAGCAGGATAAAAGTGTACAGTAGAGGTCAGTCCCTCTCCCACCGTTGCCCACTGTCCAAAAGAAACCACCCCTGACTTCATATTTCCTTCGGGCCATTTCTCAAACCTGAATAAGTGCATTTGTCTACCTAAGCAAAGACGACATACCTATCAGTCTTTTGTTTGTTCTTTTAATTTATTGAGTCTTGGGGAAGGAACCTTTCTCTATGTCTAGAGAACTACTTCATGCCTTTCAAGTAATGGTTCTCTAAGTGTGGTTGCTCCCCAGGCCAGCATCATCAAAGAACTTGTTAGAAATGCACATTCTTAGGCCCTACCCAGAACCAGTGGAATCAGAAATGCCTGGCTGAGCCTTGTTGGGGTTTTAACAAGCCGTCTTTGCTCAGGTTTGGGAACCACTGAGGGTAGAGGGTGGCATGGAGGATTTGCTCTATTCCTTATTCTATTGTTTTTGTGTGCCATAATTTACTTAGCTAATTGAAAAATATAAAATATTTTGAATTGTGTTTTACATAATAAATCTGATATTAACACCCCTTAAAGATTGTTTTACTTTCACAACCCAGTTGAGAGCAGAAAGCCAAAATAAAGATATCTTTTTAACTCCAAAAGACACTTCACAGTTTTCATATGGGTTTGTTTATTATTACAAGACCCAGTGTCTCAGGTTGATAAGCAGTGAAATCTGTCATGCAAACACAGTTTGCAAGAAAACAAACACACCCCTCTAAAGTAAGCATTTATGTTCAGTTTCCAATAACAAATACATGGTTTTAACATTACAGGTCAGCAGTCTTGATAGATAACTGTGAAAACAAACTCTAAAAATTAGAAAAGATTGTTGTTCTTTTTTTTTTGAATCTTTATTTTTGAGAGAGAGAGAGAGAGAGAGAGAGAGAGTTGGGGAAAGGCAGAAAGAGAGGGGGACAGAGGGTCCAAAGCAGGCTCCGAGCTGATAGCAGAGAACCTGATGCAGGGCTCAAACTCACAACCCATGAGATCATGACCGGAGCCCAAGTCTGGCACTTAACTGACTGAGCCACCCAGTTGCTCTGAGGAATGCTTGCTACTCTTTTTAGTAAACAGACAGAAACTCAAATGCATATGATACAGACTAAGTAAAGACTCTTTTTTTAATGTTACAGTAATGAGTTGGTAAATATTCCCTAACTTTTCCTTCTTTTTAGGCAGCGGATCACAGCTAAGCAGGTGCTTCACTTACTGAAAGCACTTAGATCAATGACATCTTCATTTAAAGTTTCCATATTACCACTGAAACTTGTGGGCCATAGTTTCAAACTAGAATTTTAGCCAAGATTGAATCGGAACATTTGGGCTTTCATTTTCTACTTCACTCTAACTAATGGGCATTTACACCTCTTCAGCGGCTTCTTCCCACATGCCTGCAATTATCGTGAAGGGAGATTTTCCCACATGGAACTGTGGAAACAGTATGTGTATTTTACATCTAATACAGTATTGCCAAATTATAATTTAAAGAGGCTGTTGCAATTTGCATGATATAGTAAAATGTCCATTTCCTACATCCTTGCTAACATCTTGTATTTTAAAAAAATGTTGTTAAACTTTGAAATGTTCTGCCAATGTACAAAGGCAAGGATAGTGGTTTCTTATTGTCATAATTTAATTTATATAATTATGATCCATTTGGATTTCTTTTGCTATTTCAGCTTCTTTCCTAATTTTCCATTATATTGTAGCTTTTCCTTACTAATTTGCAAGTGTTCTTTATATGTTAACTCAATGAGTCTTTTGTTATTTGTGTTGTGAGTTATCCTTTTTCCTTAGCTATCTTTTCACTTAATTCTTTCATACAGAAAAATTGATTGATCTTTGTCTTCAGGGGTTCTGGGTTTTAGGTCTTCCTTTGAAAACTTTTTCTTTCTCTGAGGTACAGAATGAAAATTTCATATTAAAAATCCAAAAGTACCTAATTAGTGAAAACACAGTTATTCTCCATGAGCCGTCTGGAATTTGTACCCTCCAAGCAGGACGAGATACAGCAGAAACCACCACCCCTGTGCTGTCAGGACATTGATCTCAGCACTAACCTTGGCAGTTCCCAGGGACGCAGAGACGTCAGTTCTAGGGGACTGCATGTGGCCCTTCCAGCCACAATGGCCTTTACTCCATAGGTCAGGGAGATCATGTGAACGTTCTCCAATTGCCAAGTTTACCTATTCCTCCTATGCACCCTGGGATGGAGGAGATCACCAAGTTAGCGTCCAAGTTGAACTTGTACCATGAGAGGTACTTGTACTAGGACACGATCCATCACCTGACCTCTGTGAGCTCCCATTCTGAGTGGTGGCTCATGGTGCTATTTCAGGTCTCTGGGGGTTTTGTGTCAGTTCAGAGCCAGCATCTAATAACTCCTGGGAGGTTTGCGTATTTCCTTTTCCCGCCCCAGTTACCAGGATAAATGGCCACAGTTTGCCCTGGGAGAGCTTTGGAAGAAAATTCTAATTATACTTTATGGCTGCATTATACATTTGTTCTGGAATTCTGAGGCTGTGAACTGAAGAAGAGGTCATGCATCCCTCTAGGATAATTTGAGTTAGGTTTCTGCCAGTAAATCCACATTTTTTTCTTCTCTATGTCAAGCTGCATTTTCGTAAGCTATCAGTTTAATTTCTAAGGACACCATGATCAATTAGTCATGGCCACAGATCCCTGCGATATTGTTCTGTCGCTGTGGCTGGCTGCTCATAGATACCATGCCCACCTTGTCTGTCAGGTTGGCGGTCCTAGCCGGGCTCCTGCCTGCAGAGAGCAGCCACCACAGAGCTATTCAACAAGCTTTGCCATTGCCCCATCCCCAGTACACTTGTCAGTGTGGGGAGAGTGCTCCCAGGTCTGCCAGTGGATTAGGATTGGAGGGCAGCAGGTCCCGAGCAAGGTGCATACAGAGGATTCATTTTGATTTTCCTATCTCTCTGAGCCTTTGCAGGAAGCTCCTGGTGATTCATTCTGACTGCAGGCTGTTGTGGAAGGCAGAATAGTTATGGATGGAATTAAGGTCCTAATTGCCTGACCTTAAGGAGAGAATCCTGGGTCATCCAGGTGCTCCCCAAGTAATCACAAAGGTCCTTAAATAGAGAAAAGGGAAGTAGAAAAGTCAAGGTGAGAAGAATGGTGGCAGGAGAAGAGTTAGGGGGACCCTGGGGCTTTGAGGACAGAAGGAGTCGTGAGCCTAGAAGTGCTGGGCATCTAGAGCAGAAAGAAGACAGATTCTCCCCTAGAGCTTCGAAAAATAAACATAGTTCTGTCAACATCTTGATTTTAGCCTCACGAGGCCCATTTTGGACTTCTGACCTCCCAAACTTCCAGGTAATGCCTTGCTTTTGTTTCTGTTGTTTTAAGGCACTAAGTGTGGTAATTTGTCAAGCAGCGGTAGGAAGTGACCACAGCTACCACCGAATCCAAGTTTCAACTGACTGTCAGTACTAGGTTCTACAGCCAGCATGTTGGGACTCAAGACTGCGAAAGGTACGCCCATGAAGATAAATTGGGGCTTATCAAGCCTGAGAGGGAGTGCCGTGCTAGTCAAGGTTTCCTCATCAGCAGTCGCTGAAGAAAGCCTGGCTTCCAGTGTTTACTCGTCTATGACTTGTAAATATTCTCACCATGGCTCTCTTGAAGCTATAAATATCTTAGTACTGAAGACAGCTTTGGGGAGAGATGCAGAGTGGGCCACCATGATCTAGTATTTCCACAGTGCAGACTTGGTACAAGCAAATACAAAAGGCCTAGATAATAGTAAAATGTAGTGAAGATAAGTAGGAGTGATGAGTTCTGAGTATCAGCTTTATTTTTAATATACCTAATTGTAAGTTTATGGGATTTCAGGTTTTTAAAAAAATTTTTTTGTTTATTTATTTTTGAGAGACCAAGACAGAGCATGAGTCGGGAAGGGGCAGAGAGCGAGGGAGACACCAAATCCGAAGCAAGCTCCGGGCTCTGAGCTGTCAGCACAGAGCCCAGTGAGGGTTTCGAACCCACAAACTATGAGATCATGACCTGAGCCGAAGTCAGACACTTGGCCCACTGAGCCACCCAGGCGCCCCCAGTTTCAGTTTCAATAAGGGCTGTGTTTAACAAGTACACCAAGCCTTGTGAAGTTACACTTGGCTCCCTCAAGCCCATTCTAGTGGATTGTCTTACACACCCACTCTCACCTCGTCTGTGGTCTGTCACCCTTAGCAGGCGCTCTTCCGGCTGCCCTCTGGACTCCCACCACACAAACTGGCCAGGTCAGAGTAGGCCTAGTGTTTATCTGGGCAGTGCTGGGATCTGAGTCTTCTTCTGGGCCTGCAGGCACATCTGCGGAGTCATGGCAGGTGTATGCCGGAGTCCAGCTCCAGCAGGCCCAGGGCTCCCTGAGGGATGGACAGTGTCAGCAAAAGAGAGAGAGCGCCTCGGCTTCTTTCTGCTTACCAGGCAGGCATGTCTGCTCTGACCGGAGTCAGCTTTATTTATTAAAAAAGAAAATGTATGGGGTACAAACCAGGAGTGGCAATTGCTTTAGACAATGATTCCTGATGACAAATCGTTGGTATGTAAAAATTCCCAGAACATAGATTGGTAGAAGACTCATGCATGACCTTTATCAGTAGTGATTGACTGTAGGTGATTTAGATGCTTATCTTATGGGGAAGGGAGGTGTCCTCAGCAAATACAAGGCAATGTTTTTAGGATAGCAAAAGCAAAGGTTAGTCTTTGGTGAGCAGGGTTCAATAGATTATTTTCTTGAGGGGAAGTAAAACAGGTTTCTCAGGAAATGTAATATTTGCTCCCATAAACACAAAAGAAGAAATTCCTATAATCTTCACATGGTACAATTAGCATATTTTTAGCATAAGAAGACTAGTCACTCTTGATGGCAGTCAGCAATGTGCCCTGGGGGTCGGTGCTCAAGAAAAAATGGTTGAGTGGGGGTAGACGTTGGTCACCATCTGATGGCGGAAGCCTTGCAAAACTCGCCTTACCTCACAAGGAGATTTCTCAACTTGGTGAGTTCAGAAAATGGCTTCCAGCAGGTGTAGGTAGTTTCCAGCATGGGAGAGGGACAGCCTTTGAGGACAAAGCAAATTTAAGAGAATGCGGGGGGGTTGCAAATTCCCAGCTTCATTTGTGTCTGTCCAGATGTCCCATGTCAGAGCCCCACTCCTTTTCCACCAGAGCCTTATGTTCGTGCAGTGGTTCTCACACTGTCTGTAGCCTTCCTCCAAATCACCTGGAGGACCTGATAAAACAAGGCTGCTCAGTCCCTCCCAGTGTCGGATTGACTGGGCCTGTGGTGGAATCCCAGAATTTGCATTTCTAAGGAGTACTCAGCTGGCTTGGCTGCTGCTAGTGTGGGAACTACATTTTGAAATTGTCTTAGTTGGAGGAACCTAATATGGATCTGCTCTCTCTGTTTTGCAACTGTGACGGCCAGGTGTTGTCCTTGTCACATCTGTTCACGGTTCCAGGCGACGCAAGATTTCCTTAAAGCTGCTCAAGAGGCCCCTGACTTGCCAAGTTCTAGTCTCAGTTGGATATTCATGGTCTTCACTTTCTCCTTATTTTTCTGCGTGCCCTCTAGTTCCATTACAAAGTCAGTGGACCCTACGATCTCTATAGTTACTATTTCAGTTAACCTTGGAAATGTCACAAACCACCCCAAAAGAGAATGACTTAAGAAAACCATCATTTAAGGGGTACCTGGGTGGCTCTGTTGGTTAAGTGTTTGACTCTTGACTTTGGTTCAGGTCATGACCTGGCAGTTCATGAGTTGGAGCCCCACACTGGGCTCTGCGCTCTTGGCACAGAAACTGCTTGGGATTCTCTCTCTCTCTTTCTCCCTGTCTCTCCCTCACAATAAATAAATATGCTCTAAAAAAAACTGTTAATTAAAAAAAACACATCATTTTATTTGCTCACAATTCTGTGGGGCTGCGGGTACCTTTCTTCTGGTCTGAGCAGCTTCACTGGTGCGGAGTGGTCTAGAGTGGGGTGTCTGGTGCCTCCCCTGGGGTGCTCGAGGTGGCCAGGGCCTGTCTTTACATTGTCTCACCCTCCAGGAAGCCAGTCCAGGTGTCTGCATGGTGGCCCAAAGCTGCCACGGAGCAGCAAGAGAAGGGCAGGACACAGAGTACAGTCATTTCAGCCTCTGCTCACAGCACATTTGTTAATATGCCAACAGTCGAAGAAGAAAATGGCTGAGGCCAGAATCAGGGTGGAGAAATAAACCCTACCTCTTCATGGGAAGAACTACAAACTTTGTCCATTTGTTTTTTAGTTTTATTGAGATATAATTGGCATAAAACATCTCAGTTCAGGGTGTACAAGGTGATGACTCTTGTAAAATTTACTTTCTAGACGTATAATTACAGGATCAGCCCTGGCATGCCAGGAAGGCACACTCCAACAGGATACTTTGAGGAGCCTTTACTAAAGGGGTTACTTGCCAAGGTGTCTGTGGAGTTAAAGCAAATTGGTCCTGTTTAGTACAGTGTCCTAGAGTTAGCCCTTGTGGATATCTGTTGCTCCTAACCCTGAAGGGACAAGGAGAGGGTAGAATTTCTGGAACCCTGAGAGAGTAGCTTTATAAGGATATTTTCTGATAGTAGCTGAAACCTTCTACGGATGATAGTCAACTCCTGATAACCCATAGGGAGGGTGCCGGGGGATAGAAGCCTTGACGGCTCTGTTCTCATGCCATCCAGGCATCTGCTGGTGTCTCCCTGTGGCCAGTCCCAACTAGTAGCAAAAGAAAAGGGAGCCACTGACCTAGTCCCAACAGGTCAGCCTCCCAGGGCCTAGAAGGAGGTGATTGTGGGGGCACATAAAGTGCCTCATTCTGCTTAGGGCCAGCCAGTCTATTCATGCCTGGGGCAGTTGAAGGAAAAGGAATACTTCTTGTGATAATTATAATTATCACCCTTTGTACTTTAAAGGCCGTGCTCCCAGGCATGAGCCCATCAAGGATGCATAGGAGCCCCAAGGAGGTTAGTGGCCCCTGGGCTCCATTGTTTAGATAAGGAAATGGGGAAAGTTGCCGGGTACCTTTTGAGCTTGGAAGTCTGACCGCTGGTAAAGGGGGGTAGTGCCCACTTGAATTCTTCGATTTTGTCGCAGATGCTTCTGTCCAGTTGAGGCTTCGATGGAAGCAGACTCTCAAATTATAGTAGTGCCTATGTCTGTTATCTCGGGCTGCCGTAACAAAGACCCCAAACTGGATGACCGAACAACAGATAGTTGCCTCACGGTCTGCATAAGAGAAGCCTGACATCAAGTGACAGCAGGGTTGGTTTGTTCCTGAAAGAACCTGTTCCTGCCTCCCTCTTGGATTGTGGTGGGTTCATTGCCAGTTCGGCATTTCTTGGCCTGAAAATGCGTCCCCCTTATCTCTGTTCATCTTTATGTGATGTTCAGTGGGCAAATCTCCCCTTCTCACAAGGACACTAACCCTGTTGGTTTAGGGCCCATACTAATGATCTTATCAATCTGATCATCTCCAAAGACCCTATTTTAAGGTCACATTCACCGGTACTGAGGGTAAGGATCGGGTTTCTCTTGACCTGGTGTGAATCTGTTCTGAAAGGCAGGGGCCGCTGTTGCCTGCTCTGTGATTGTTCTCAGTAAAAGCCTTGGGTAGAAAAAACCAGCAGTATATTCACTGCATGAGAAACCGTATCTGAGGTTACCAGGACCCCAGTCTCTGCAACTTCTAGACATTTTCTTATTCACAACCCTGCAACCCATTTGGGGCGTGTGCATGGCAAACTGTGAAACTTTCCTGGCTTTTCTCTTGGATCCTGCTGAGCAGCCTCCTTTGCATGTGCTGGCTCCGCAGACGATAGGCTGAAGACCACGTGCTTGGGAAGTTAGCCCTAAGGCCCAGGCCGTTCAGATCTTCCTACGTCCCCGCCACCCCAGGGGACTGTTGGGTTAATCATCTGTCATGATGCCTCTAGCAAGCTCAGTGGGCTTCCCATGAACCCTGGCTCCCATCTTCTCCTTTTCTTAGAGCTAAGCATTTTATTTGAAATTCTCCACTGGGTTTCCATTTCAAGACTGAAATTAATATTTTGAAAGAAGGGTTTAGTGCCACAGAGTAGGGATGAGCAGGAGAGTGGGGTGGGGTCCTCTTATTCAAACACTCTGATTCCCACTGTCTGAGGCACGCAGCCCATTCAGTGACCAGGTCACTTGGGGCCCTCTCCTTGCTCCAGCCTGCAGGATAACAGATGGCAGGGAGGTTCATTTATAAAGGTCGAGGCTCAAATAATAAAGTTCTTCCTTTATTTTCTCCCCCTCTCAAACACAAACACAAAAAATGCATGGCTCCACAGGAAACCTGCGGAAGGAATGGATCTCTGTGGGAAGGGTAGGTGGGGCAGGGGAAGAAGAGGAAATGCATCTGCTTGGGTGAACTGCAGGGGTTTGGAGGTTATGTGGATGGGGCAGCTGTCCTTGGGCGAGGGGAGTGGAGGGAGAGGGCCGGGAGAAAGGAAGCAGAGGTCAGGGACAACGTGCGGCCTGCCCCCTGTTTCAAACGTGGCCAGAGGGTTAAGCAGCAGCGGTCTCTCTGTGGTGGTGTGGGGGAGTGGAGGAGTCTCTTTTCCTGCATTTCCAACCTCAAGAATGGGTCGGGATGACTGTATGTATAGATAACCATTTATGGGGGTGGTGGGGTCGTTCTGATCCCAATTACTCACACACATCTAGGTATTGGGATAATTTGTTCAGTTTTACATTCCTTTACCTGTATTATTTGTCCTGCTTTGGTTGGGGAATATGGTAAGTGTATAGCAAAAAGTCCCTTTAATTTTGATTTCTTTTGTAAGGGTTTTCAAACAAATAGCCCTATAATGGAAATCTCTTTATCAAACTGTTAGTACAGATTTTTAGTTGGGGTTCGGCTCTCTGGTCAAGGAGATGGAAATTCCTTGGAGCAGGAGCCGTTGTTTTCTCTTTTGTATCTGTATGGCTGGAAAACAAACAATATGGGGCACATGATACATAAATGGTGGTTCTTGTTATCAGCGAAGATTCCCTCCCTTTCCCCTATCTAGTTGGAGAAAGAAACCAACAATTAGGATGACTCTTAAAATTTATAGTGCTAGACTTTGTCATAACTCAGCCCTTAGTAAGGGGAGCACAGCTTCAGGGACATCTTGCTGGGTTGGGGCCAGTTAGTGGAAATCAAGGGGTGTGAGCGGTCCCTGTGTGGAGGCTCTTTGTGAGGAAGGACAGTCAGTGTGGCTGGAAAGCATAGAAAGCAAGCCTGGAACTGACAGGAAGGCTTGCATGGGAGAGAGGGAGAGTGTTTGGTGACATGTATTAGCGGGAGCGCTCCTTGCCAGAGCGGAGGGTGGGCAGGCATAGAGGTGAGGATTACTGGAGGCAGAGGGGCCAGGGTAAGAGAAGTCACAGACATTAGAGAGGGACCAGTCAGGGCCTGAACATGGTAGTGCTTTGGGATAAGAGAGGTCAACGGACGCCCAAGCTGTCAAGGAGGTAGGGTAGACTGGGCACGGCAAAGGACTCTCTCTCTAAACTACCATTGGCTGCGATGCACCCCAGCCATGGCTGTACACTGGGATCACCTGGGAGACTCAAAAAGCAATGATGTCTGGGGCCCCACCACCCTCAGGGATTCTGATCTACTTGGTCTGGTATGTGGACCAAACACTGGGATTATGACAAACTCGCTAGGAGATCCTAATGAGCAGCCACGTTGGAGAATCACCGAGCGTGGCAAGCTTACATAGGCCAGGCATTACATGAATAGCACGTACATGCATTGTCTCATTCAGCCCTTTCAACCAGGAGTTCTCAGGATGGGCTCTCAGAACCAGCAGCACCAGCATCCTCTCAGAACTTGTTAGGCATGTAGTTCTCTGGTTCCCATTGAATCGCACTCTGGGAGTGGGGCTTCGCCATATATTTTAATGAGGGTCAGAATCATTCCTAGTTGAGAACCACTGACTTAACTCAAAGGAATAAATCTCTAATGATGGAATTCCAGGTTACAGTAAATTATATTTAAAAATGTATTGGGTACAGAAAGGCCTTCTCATTGCTCCCAAATAATACCCAGAGGTAATTTTCCCATGTTTCCTATTCTTTCAATGGGGGGCGGGAAGTGAGCACATTCTGTCTGTACTCCTTATTCTTTCATAGAATAAAAATCTGTTAAACACAGTAAAACAGAACACTGGTGATTACTTCCTTTTAAGATGACTTTTCTCCCAGATGTCAGAATGAGCAGGATCCATTTTGTCCTTTTACCTCAGTATGAGGTACAGACTTTTTTTTTGTCTTTACAAAAGGCAAGGGAGCAAACGCCCTTCCAATTCCTGAGCCTGCAGGACCCTCTTACATGTTTCTGATGTTATCGATAGCTTCCTTCCAACCCAACCGCCCCCCCCCCCCCAGCCCCTGCCTTGTGGTGGCTTCTGAGAAAACCTGGGCTTGGCTCTCCTGAGGTTATTCTAGGTACAGATGTCACATAGGAGGAAATGAGGAATGATGGGAGGGGTCTACTGGGTAACAGACCTGACAATAGCAAAGTTTTACCCCTCCCAATTCCAGTTAGCCCTTTAACTGCCTTTAATTTCTTATCCAGAAGAAATTAGTAATGGGGGAAAGCCAGGACCTGATGTAGGGCCATGGGTATAAAGCCTGGAGAGGGACCCCCACCTCCTTGCCTCTGATAACTGCTTTTCACTTTCCAGATCTCTTTCCCTTGAACTGTGGGATTGCTCTGGTGGCACTTAAACTACACAGAACTCCTGTGTTCTACAAAAAAGTACATCAGCAAACAGTTGCCTTTCTGTACTCTAGGACTTCTCAGAGCCTTTATAACACAAATGGGTAGTATGAACCTCCAAAGAAATACTGCAGTTTGCAGAGTTTCTAACTTTAAACACATAACCTCACTTACAAGGAAGGTGTTCTGTGGACCACATTCTGGGAAGACCCATCTACTTGTAGCTGGCAGGGAGCTAGGGATAGCCACCAATACCGATGAAGAAAACTGGCAATCTCTCGTTTGGGAGTGTAGTTTCTACGGCCTCCTTGCCGAGCAAACGGGCAACATCTTCCCCTTCTTCCTCCCAGCCTGATTTGGTTGTCTTTGGTTCTGAATGCTTCTTTTTACCTCTAGTTTTCTGCTGAGCTTCAAGTGGATAAGTACATGTAAAACACAGGACTCTCTTTAGCTATTTAGGTACGATTCCTACCCTAGCCAGAAGCCATCATGTCATTTCATATTCTGAAAGTGACGCCATCCAAGCCAGCCTCCAGCAGAGACTGCCAAATCCTTACTGCCCGGAAGGCGGGAACCCAGGGAGGAAGCTCTTCTCCGCGCCCCCATTTCCTATTCTGGTGAAACAATAAGTCTGTTCTAGAAGTACCATAGAAAGAAAGGGCTCAGCCCAGCTCTTGGAAATGCCCAGAGTTGATCTGATAATATGCTGATGATGCAGATCTGGCAGTTAGTGAATAAAGTATGTTCCTGTTCTGTTTTCTGAAAGCCCAACATAGGGATCTGTTCCCAATCAAACGAGGATAAAAGATCCAGGGATGCTCTCCTATTTTAAAACCAACAAGATGCTGAATTCTCAAGGGCTTGAGGATTGCCAAGCAGTGATATGTGGAGAGGAGGGTATCATAGGGGCTGTTGTACCCCACTTCAATTGAGTGCTGGATGTTACCAACTCCCAGCCACACTTGGTCTCTGGAGAATTGCCCTTGGCCAGATGGGATCCACTCTGCTGCTTTGCAGTGAACAGCACCTCCCCACCCACATGCCCCAGGGCATACCGTGCCACTGACTGGGTCCCACGAGAGTACAGAATGCCAGCCCCTGTGCCCCAACACAGGACTACTTCCATGTACCCTCTAGGTTCCCTGTGGGCTCAGGTGAAAGCCAGGTTCCAGCTCAGTCCACCCACCTCCTCGCTCAGTCCACCCACCTCCTCACTTAGCACCTTTCCCTGTCTGTCCTGATTCTGTTGCTCTTCATGTTTCCAGATCTAGCAATTAACAACACTGAGTTCTATTTAAAGTTCAGATAATGGATAACTTCCTAGTTTAAGTATGTCCCATGAAATATTTGGGTCATGCTTGCATTAAAGCTATCTGCTGGTTATCTGAAATTAAAATCAAACTAGGCATCCTATATTTCAGCAGCAACCCTATTTGTAGCCCTTCTCCTAAGAGCATGCTCCCAATAAATCATTTGAACAGGAGATCCTATCTCATGCTCTGCTTTTTGGGAACCTCCTAAGAGAATGGGCGGGGGGAGGGGAGGTGGGAAAGCAGGGAAGGAACAGACATGGTTTGAGCCACTCAGGATCCTTTATTCAAAATTACCTGGCGAGTGGTCTGGGAACAGTGTCCCTTACAAGCAGAATTCTAGGAATCTGAGGACCAGACCCAGACGCAGTTCCGCCTGGCCCCTGTGAGAAGCTGTCAGTTCCCGGAGAAAACACAGTGGCCTCCCAGCCTCCCCAGATCAGGATGTGGCTTTCCTAGGTTGGGCCTAATTAGGCATGAAATCCTTGTGGGAACAGATGCCAATAGATTTTATTCTGCTTAAATGATGGCTCCTTCCCAGCCCTCACGGATTACCGGAACTGTACTGCTAATGTTGCCTCATTGACTTGAGTCCTAACAGCAAAAACTGAGCCTCATTTCCTCATCTTTCAACAGAGTAATCCTCCAGTTTCACATGGCCGTGCTCACCTGAGGAGCATCGCAGCTCTCTAAGTGCATGTGTGCCGTTGAACTACACCTGTGATGGGCTCTAGCCTTATGAAACCACTCATCTGGGAGGTTTAGGTATCTGACTAAGCCATTTATTGCAGTGTACTATTTTCTAGTGCAGGATGGTGATTTCAAATTCTAATGTGCAAATACATCCAGGCATCTTGTTGAACTACAGGTTCCGACTCTGTCTGTGCTCAGGCATGAAGTTCTGTATTTCTCCTAGCTCTCAGGTGATGTCAGACATCACTATCTTCCTCCTTCAACAGATGGAAAAACCAGCTTAGATGAGCACACAGGTGACTAACTACAGAGCTGGGATTCGAACCCAGTGATCTGGTCCCTGAGCCCATGTGCTTTACCACTAACTCAAGCAAATGGGGAAGCTGATTAAAAGACCAGTAGACCAGACAGTTGTACAGATGGATTGACAGGAGCCTCCTAGAAACTGGTAGGAGTGATCAGATCCTCTTTGTCCAAGCTCACTACATGAGCTGAGATGTCACTTAACTTGTTGAAGGCTCTATGAGATGGGGTCATAGCAGTGACCCCCCCCCCTCCGCACAGTACTGCTGGAGAGTTCCATGGCATAACACATGCTAAGTGCTTAGCACTGAGCCTGACAGAGTAAACCTCTAGTAAGTAGTAACCATTAGTATTAATGTAATCTTAGACCATTGTCACTGTGCGAGCAAGGCCATGCCCTGTGAGGGACTTGCTGTGGTCACACAGGCAGAGCCAGACTTGGGCCAGGCATGGCCAGGAATGCCATCCTTCCCTTTGACTGTCTGCTCTTACTTACTGTCGTGCAGCAGTTTCTCTCTGTTTCGCACGGAACCTAATGATCATGTTCAGGTCCTGCTGCTTCTAGAAGTCTGTAGGCACGCTGCAGCTGGCACCTGTTAAAAAAAGAATAAAGGCTTCTAATGGGAGGCAGCATTATTCTTCAGGGCTCCAAGGTAGCAGCAACACTCTGTGCACTCTCTAAAGACATGCCGTCCCTGGGAAAGTGAAGGGGAACATCAAACCACCGCAGGAATAGTCAGCTAGTGTAGACCGTGCACCCGGACAGTTCAGCCCCGAGCCTTATTTGCCTCCATAGAGTTGATAGCTTAATGCCTTCACTACCTGAGTCCTTGTAGCAACTCCCTCCCAACAGCTGTCACTTGGCTTTTATAGATGGAGTCTCCCTGGGGCGAGCTGTAAATTGCCATAAATGTAATCCATGCCAGCAGCAGGGTGTTAACTGTATTCACCCTGAGCACAGGTCCCCATGTTGTCACCTTTGTGGGATAACTGGTCTCCCTACGCAAAGGCACTGCCACTCACAGACCCTGATAAGGGTATCTGATGGTCACAAGTCCCCAGGAAGCAAACACAACTTTCAAAAGAAAGTCGTGTGTATAGGAAGACTTCACTTTTTATTTTCAGCTGTGAATGATCTGTAAAATTATGACTCTAGTGTATAATGCTTCAGGATTCGTAACAGGGTCAGGTTTATTTTCATTTTTTAAGTATAAATGGTTATTAGTTGTAACAACCAAGAAAGTAGTTATTTAAAACACCTTTCTAGATAGGCACTCAGTAGTCCTTCACTAGAACAGCATTCTGTGGTAGGACTCGGGGCAGTGATGGAAATGTTTTATATCTGCTCTGTGCAGTAGCACGGACAGTAACCCAGTGTGACTCGTGAGCACTTGAAGTATGGGTTGTGTGACGGAGGATAGAATTAAGTTTAATTCTGAGTTTTTACAAATAAAATAGCTACATGTGCTAGTGGCTGCTGTCCTGCATAGTGGGGCTCTAGAAAGAGAACTTATGCCTCAAAGCCTTGAGAGACGTACTGTTAGATTATGGAGTATCAGAGTCTCAAGTCAGACTGTTTCTTTGAAGACACTGGCCAGCCAGCATATTGTTTCCCCTACTTGCCCCTCCTTCCATCATTCCAAGATGATAATATAACGAATAAAATGTCTTTGACTTGCCCAGCAGAATTAATTGTTACAGTTCAGAGGCTCTTAATGAACAAGGCTGTAAACTGTAAAGTTCTATACATGGCAGTGTGACTTTGTTAACTGAAGGCAGGGAGAATTCTTGGTGTGGGCAGTTGGACCACCTCCATCTCCAGCATAGGTGTCCTGTTTTCCCCACTTTTTTTGTTCCACCTACCTTCTCCCCATCCCCCACCTTAGTCTGTGATTTAGTTGGACCCAAGGGAAGTCCAACTAAATCACTTATTGCTTATTTCTTGGTAGAAATGATCATCATGTAGCATGGGTGATTCTTGGTCCCTTTGGGTGTGATCTTTAAACCAAATCACCAAGCTGGAGAGGGGGTAGAATCTCAGGTATTTTGGCAGGCAGGCTGAGAGGCCACTTCCTAGGTGCCACACTCAGTCCTCTGAGTCCTGCTGCTCCTGGGGCGTCACCAAGGAGCTACGCCGGAATCCTGCAGCAGCAAGATGGCCTCCGTTCCATCATGGCTGCCTTTTTCTGCCCAGGGTGACCCATTAGTGCAGGTCTTTGAAACCACAGAGTACAAGTAAAGTGGTTGTTGTGGCCCTGAGGTAAGGGAACATAATTGCCTGACCTCCTTCTTAGAATGGAAGAGGGAAGAAAAGTTCATAGAACAAAACCCAGAGGAGCCACTTTCTCAGTGCTCACCAGCCACACGCGGTTAGTGCTCCTGTGTTGGACGGCGTTGCTACAGAAGATTTCCGTCTTTGCAGCAAGTTCTGCTGAGACCAAGCTCTGTGGTAAGATTTTACAAGCATGACCCCGTCTAAGTTTTACAGCATAGTGATAGTTCAATAGTAGTGGTATTCTCATTTCTGAGAGACGAAATGAAGACGCAGAGATTAACCACATGTCTGATGACCCAGTTGGAATTTCCGGCCCAGGTGTCTCTGACTTTTGATCACATATTACCTCAGAGCTTAAGAGGCAACTCAACTCTGCAACAGTGCGTGGCTGTCTTAAGACCGTGTTACGGAGAAAGGTTCAGAATAGCCCTGTGAGAACTTTGCGATTAGAACAGATTGAGAGTGTTCAGTAACTGGAAGAACGGCTTCTTATCTCGGAGAGGGAGGCAGTATCCAAGAACAGAGAGTTTTGCCCTGTGAGCACCAGAGGGATGTGGGAATCTCTGTGGTCTGTCCTCATTGCCTTAAATAACCGAAGATAAAGTCCAGACTTCTCAAACAATGGTGCGATTGTTCAGCTATCCATTGTTAAGACCAGTGTCCATTATCTGGCGCACGGAGGCCTACTTGTGACCAGATTCCAATCTTACCAGTCTGGTGTGGTTGTAGGGGCCTGTCTGGGCCTGAGCCTCTGTGTCCTTCCTTGAGTCCCTTCCCAGACCCTCCCAGCAGCCTCATCTCCACAGGTTTGCTGGTTGAAATGAGAGCACTGGGCTCAGACGGCCAGTGCAGGACATCCAGGTGGAGGGGCAAAGATGCTCTGTACATATTCCCTGTGTTTTTAGATATCAAGAGGGTCTGGACAGACAGCCTGCCTCTTGCATGATCCATGGCTCACCCATGAAAATCATGGGTCTAAATAGGAAGCCTGCTAAGAGAAAACAAAAAAGAACAAACGAAGACTGAGAAGGGGAGATTAAAGATGTTTCTTTGATTAATTTTCCTCCACTTATGCTTTGTAGGCTACCCACTGGATTATACTGGAAGATTTAACTCTTGTTAATATGCCACAAAGCTGTGTAAACAAAAGTTTGCCTTAGAGGTTGGGTTTTCAAAGGGCAAATGCAAGTGAAGATCTCTTTTGTTAAAAAGCCCAAAACCCATGATTTTAATGAATGAAATTCTTTGTGTGTGTGTGTGTGTGTATGTGTGTGAGAGAGAGAGAGAGAGCCAGAGAGAGAGAGAGAGAGAGAGCGAGCTTGCACGAGAGCAAGCAAAGGAGGGGCAGAGAGACAGGGAGAGAGAATCTCAAGCAGGCTTCATGCCCAGCACAGAGCCTGACATAGGGCTCAGTCCCATGACCTGAGTCGAAATCAAGAGTTGGACGCTCAACTGACTGAGCCACTCAGGTGCTCCTGAATAAAATTCTTAATAAATATTTGCATAGTACTCTTCAACTTACAAAGTACTATCCTATACATTATTTCATTACTGGTCATGGTAGATGGGTGGGTTATTATTACTACCACACAAGCTAAGCAGACTACAGAGTCATGGGATTTGGTATTAATCAGACCCAGGTTTGGATTCCATCTGTTGTATAACCTGTGTGACATTGGACAAGATCACTTAACCTATCTAAGTTTCCTCAGAGGTTGGATGGCTGATTGCCATTTGTCTATTTGTCGAGGCTGATTGCCACCAATATATTCAACTACAACCCAAGAATACCTAGAGAAAGAGGGGAACTAGTGGAAGTAGCCAGGGATCAGTAACAAAAATTTAGGTCAAGTTCAGGCCTGGCAAGAAGGATCAAAGAGGAAATCCAATCGGGTAGTCTGTATCAAATACAAAAGTAAGTGACTGAGTATGGCAGACACAGCCTGAGGTGACCCCCATTGAGTCCTACCCTTGTGTACACCCTCCTCTTGAATGAAGGTGGGACCTGTCACCTGCTCCTAACCAATGGAAGATGGCAAAGATTACTGATGTCACTCCCTTGATGGGGTTACATTAAGTGGTGAAAGTGGTGGAGATTACTCTCTCTATTGGGTAACTTAGCAAACTGGAGACAGAGACTCTCCGTCTGTAGCTGCAGTGAAGTATGTGGCCATGATGTAAGATGACCACATGGCAGGGAAATGCGGGTGAGTTCTGGGAGCTGAGATATCCAGCAAAACGCCAGATCCACAAGTCCTACAAGCCATGAGCCCTATAGCCACAAGTCTGCTAACAACTTGAGTAAACTCAGAAGTGGGTTCTTCTCTAGTCAAGTCTCCAGATGACAGCCCAGTCCACCTGACAGCTTGGTGGTAGCCTCAGAGACCCTCAGCAGACCGTGCCAGGCTGTGCCCAGACTCCTGCCCAATGGAAACTGTGAAAATAGATGGGTGTTGCTTAAGCCACTCCGTTTGTGGTCATTTGTTAGGTAGCAATACACTGGGGTTCAGGAGAGACTTCCATGAGCTCCTGGAAGAGGGACAAAAAGACTCAGCAACGTAAGACCCTGTGTGGAAAGCAGCCCAGGAGCTTGGCCTGACCAGCCCGGCCTGTACGCATCTGTGCTTACAGATGCATGCAGCTGGGGCACAGGGCTGCCTTTGCAAGAGAGTACCTGGAGCCTCCATCCTTGGCTACAGGCAAATGTGACTTTTTTTTTTCCCATAATATTTTATTGTCAAATTGTTTTCCATACAACACCCAGTGCTCTTCCCCTTAAGTGCCCTCCACAATCACCACCACCTCTTTTCCCCCCTCCCCCTTCCCCTTCAACTCTCAGTTCATTTTCAGCATTCAGTAGTCTCTCAAGTTTTGCATCCCTCTCTCTCCCCAACTCTCTCTCCCTCCTCTGCTCCCCCTGGTTCTCCATTAGGTCTCTCCTGTTTTCCTGCTAGACCTATGAGTGCAAACATATGGTTTCTGTCCTTCTCTGCCTGGCTTACTTCGCTTAGCATGACACCTTCAAGGTCCATCCACTTTCCTACAAAAGGCCATATGTCATTCCCTCTCATTGCCATGTAGTACTCCATCGTGAATATATACCACATCTTCTTGATCCATTCATCAGGTGATGGACATTTAGGCTCCTTCCATGTTTTGGCTATTGTTGACATTGCTGCTATGAACATTGGGGTACATGTGCTCCTATGCATCAGCATTTCTGTCTCTCTTGGGTAAATGCCTAGCAGTGCTATTGCTGGGTCAGAAGGGAGTTCTATGGATAGTTTTTTGAGGAACCTCCACACTGCTTTCCAGAGCGGCTGCACCAGTTTACATTGCCACCAACAGTGTAAGAGGGTGCCCATCTCTCCACACCCTCTCCAACATCTATAGTCTCTTGCTTTGTTCATTTTAGCCACTCTGACTGGCATGAGGTGGTATCTCAGTGTGGTTTTGATTTGTGTTTCCCTGATGATGAGTGATGTTGAGCATCGTTTTATGTGTCTG
>PISW01013772.1:0-24466 GCA_004023785.1 Mungos mungo
GGGGGAAAGGGGAAAAAACTTGTCTATTGGTGGAAGGGTCTGGTGGCTGTGCCGGTCTGGAGGAGAGGCTGGCTATGTTGGGCCAGTCAGTCTTGGTCCACTAAATAATCAGTGGCCAGGCACTCAGAGGCAGGGATTGGAGTAAGGTTCTCCTGCCTCCACTGAGGGCCTTCTGTGGTCCTCTCTAAAGTCCCATTGTGTTGATGTTGGGGTGGGGGGAAATGGTGTCACCTCAAGCTCTCCTCCATGGACTAGGGCTTTCAACTCACATCGTTCAGGCAGTGCTCAAAGAATTGAGAGGGGAGACAGCTAGCCTTGAGCCACAAATCTCCTGCAGTTTCTCCATAGCACTCAGCTGGGATTCAAAATCTGATCTCTTATAACATCCGGCATGGTCTGGATATGGATTTGCTCCCCTCCTCTGGAAAAAAGCCTCCCCACACTGTGGCTGCAAGGCCTTCGGTTGGCACTTGCACGGTTTGTTCTCGTTGGGGAGGCAATAAGCCCTCTTTCCAAAGTGCTCTGGGATGTATTGAAACACTCCCAGCCCCTTCTACCAGTTTAATAGTCTTTAAGTTTTAGCTGTAACATTCGCCTGTAAGATTGATTAACCAAACCTTTCTTTGTATCTCTATATAGCATGCAGTGTTTCCTAGAAAGACTCAGAACCAAACCCTCTTATACAACCTTTCCCTGGGACCCAAATACACACCTGCAAGCCCCACAGTATTTCCTGGAGCCGGCACCACTGAGTCTGATGCAACCAAGCAGTGTTACAGATGACCATGTCCCCTTTGATGGATTAACTGCCCTAACGTTTGGTTAAAAATCTTTAGGCCATGGTCGTCTGGGTGGCTGAGTACCTTAGGCTTCTGACTTTGCCACAGGTCAGATCTCGTGGTTCTACTTCAAGCCCATGTGTGGGCTCTGTGATGACAGCCTGTGCTTGGAGCCTACTTTAGATTCTGTGTCTTCCTCTCTCTCTGCCCCTCTCCCATTCACACTCTGTCTCTCTCTCTCTCAATAGAAGTAAACATGATGAATAAAGAAACGTTAAACTAGGCAAGGGCTTTGGAGTTGGTGTGTGGGCAAGAGTCTGCCTTCTTCCCACGTGGCTGACCTTCTGAAAAAAAGTCCATATTCCGCTGCATGAAAACTCGTATGTTATGTTTCAGCCTTGCAGGAGAACTTGCGATTATTGGTAACAAAACTCATGTGGGATTATTGAGTACAATGGTCAGGAAAAATTGTTGCAATCTCATATGGCACATCATAGTATGTTTATTCAAGAGCACAGGATGGAAGCAGCGGGAGGGTCTTGAGGGGAGTATCAGATCATAAATATTTCCTCAAATTTCTGCTCCTTAAATACTATTCCAAGATCTCCCTGGTGCTTCTCATTCAGGGTGATAGGATATTGTTTGATGTTCAGGGACATGCAGATGCAGTCATGAGACCGTTTCCGGATGTAGCAACCAGGACATAGTTGATCTTATACAATCTATGCAGGTTACAGGTCCACCCTCTGGGTTAAACGTGAACACTTTTCTGTGTCCCTCCCTCATCACTTCACTCCTGACTCATCTTTGATCCTGAAATCTTTAAGGTTGTTGAAAGCTGAAGGGCTTGTCTTCTATGACTTCTTCAAGGTGACAGGGGTTGTCAGGATGTCCCATCCTGTAGACCAAAATTGGTCACTCTCTGTCCCTACATGTAAGTACTATCGAAGGCAGTTGTAGAGTGCAGAGGGGATATTCAGGTGAATTTATTTTGTGGAGGAGGCATCATCTGTTGGCTGGGTGAAGGAGTCAGGAACTGCTTGCACACAGCACGATAACAGGAGAGAACAAAGCAAAAGAGAGAACACGTGAGAATTAGTATAATGGCAAATCAGAAGAGCCAAAAAGAGATGCTTTAAGGAGCTCATACATCACTTCTCCACCAGGAATGTAATCATTATGTGATAGTAGAGACAGACACAAATCAAGAAATAGAACCTCTATGATAGAGAACAAACTGATGGTCACCAGAGAGAAGGTTTTGGGGGGAAGGGAAGGTCGGGATATGGATGAATAGGTGTTGGGAAGTAAGGAATCCACCTGTTGTGATGAGCCCTGGGTGATGTATAGAATTGTAGAATCTCTATATTGTCCACCTGAATATAGTATAACACAATATGTTAACTAATTGGAATTAAATGAAATCTTAAAAATTCCTTAAATATAAAGAAACATCATGGAATTCCAGTAAAATGTTGATATTTCTTTGCAATATGAATGTACAGAAGTGGAGAATATGAATGTACAGAAGTGGAGAATACATGCAATATGAATGTACAGAAATGGAGATGTCAGTAAGAATACCTGTTTCCCAAAAGGGTATATGATTGTACATTGACATTTTGTAAGAATTATTTCAGTCCTAAAGATTATTGAAATTATTAGTCCTAGGTCTCTATATCAGAACCAAGATGCTTCTTCCTTTTTCTATTTTTTATTTATTTTTGAGTGAGACAGGCTGCGAGTGGGGGAGGGACAGAGAGAGGGAGACCGCATATCTAAAGGAGGCTCTTAACTGCCAGCATGGAGCCTGTCTCAGACGCAGACCCACCAGCCATGAGATCATGACCTGAGCCAAAGTCAGGTCACCCACATGCCCCACAACAAGCATGCTTCTTGAATGCTTGGAATCTTTACTTTAAACAGGGATCATAGAGTACATGTGAAATGCATACCTGAGTTTATGTGTGATCTTCATATATTTTAATGAATACAAAATATTGGTGTTTAGCATGTTAATATTTGTATATAATGAATGATTCACTATCCTGCCACCAGTATTAAACTACCTCACTTTATTTTAGAATGTAGATAAGAGATGGCATCTACTACCTCTTTGGTATAGATAGAGATGCAATTAAATAGATATGTATGATGATTTGAATATAGATGATATGATAAAATAGATGGCATAGGTAGTAATACAGATAGATTATAGATCTATAGAAAGAAAGATAGGTATACATATATTATAGCTAGCTAGAAAGATATAGAAAGATAGGCAGGCAGGTAGATAGGTAGATCATTTTTTCAGTGGCCCGAGACTTTAAAGAATGAATGGTTATATCCCAAACTTGAAATATTACATCATTTTTTCCACCTTGTAACTCCTAGGACATCAAAATGGATACATTACCAAAAAAAAGGGGGGGGGGAACTGTTGACAATTTACCTCAGGTATTCCTTGAGTGTGCTACATGGGATCTATTTTCTTTAGTCAGTTTTCCTTGCAGGGGACCTGAACTAACACAAATTGTTCCCATTAGTGAATTCTCTAAACAACACCCTGCTGTCACAAGTCAGTATAACGTCTCACTTGACACCTGAACCACTGCCCTGGTTGGCAACCCCCTCCCCTGGCCCCCCTGGGCATTCCATGGTGCATGCTTTAGAGAAGATCCCCACAGATTTACCTAAGTATGTTTTAGTTTCAAGGGCTCAACCTGAGGAACTCCTAAACTCTGCACCCATGGTTTTAAATAAAGGATTGAGCTCCATGTCGTGATGGAGGGGTTCCTTTGATGTTTCAACCAAGTGAATGCAGACACATGACAGTGTAGGGTGTGTTAAATACTCCATAGATAGCAGAAAAATATTCCAACAAGAGGCAGGGCAAGAGAGGGGGAAAATTACAGGAAGCATTGCATGAATTCTGCATGTGGAGAGAGGCCACCTGTTTCCAGCTTGCACAACTGACTCTCCGAACAACGAGACGTCAACTTCCCTTGTTTCCCTTGTCAAGTATCTCCAGATCTTCTTGATCTCCCAGATTTCTATTCCAGTGACATGTGCATTTCAGACAACTCTTTGCCTGTGTTATGACTAGAGTGTCCTCACTGACCTCTTACCTGAGACTAGAGGGATTCAAGACCAGTGGACCACGGTGCTAGTTCAGACACTTAGCACTGACAGGGATTGAACAGAGATGAACAATGATGACGGACCACTCCCTCCAAAGAGAAGACCTATTAAAAGCACATGTGGAGAAATATTTTGAAATGTGGGGAGGCAACTGGAGCCTGTAGTCAGTCCACAATCTGAGGCAGCTTCTGATGGTGTTCTCTGAGAACAAATGTAACAAATTAGGGGATTTGGCAAATATGGTGAGTTCCAGAGATCAAGGAACTCCCAATTTTCTTCATGATTTAATTGATATCCTGGGTGTCCCTTACTAGCAGACGCTCTTGGATGACATGGATTACTGATGTTTCTCAGGCAGTTTGGGATGCTGTCAGCCCTTTGGACATCACTTTACAGTGTCACGTGGCAGAGTCGATCTGGGAACTGAACCAGCCTCCTGGACGCTCTAATAGGCAGGATCAGCAAGGCATGTGCTGTGGTTCCACAAAGTACCAGTATCCCCGGTGTCTGAACCCAATGTAGGCTGGGGCCCCTGTACCTGGGTGACCTTCCAGGGATGCTGACTCAGCTGGCAGGTACCTCCCCCATTACCACTTAGCCCTTGATTAGGGAAGTCACTCTGGGCTCTCTGTCCCACCCACCCCCGGGTAGGGACACATGTCAGCAGGCACTGGACGTGAGCACGTCTGCTTTAAACAGCACCAAATTTTTAAGCCAAACATCCCCATGGTCTCTCACAGCGCTTACTGTACTTATACCCATTTTTTTGGTGTATGAGTATGGAAATAGGATTTTTATCAGTGATGGAAACCTGTCGATCAAGCTGTGTAGCAGGTTACTCATATTTAACTTGAAAACAATTGAAATACAATATTCTGTTTTATAATGTAGCTGTTATGTATGTTCAGCTATCCCAAGAAAAGAGTAATATTCCTAGAAAACAAGATACATATTTTCCATTATGAACACAAGGAATAAGAAGGGAGCCTATGTCTGATAAAATGACTGAGACATCATAGGAAGTAGCTTCCTGTTCCTCATTGTTGCTGCGGTGTGATCCAGATGCAGGTGTTGTGCTCACCTTTTATCTCTCATGGCCCCAATATAGTGATCGTGCCGCTGGGCATCAAACGCTGTTTCATGATGAAGAAGGAGTAAGATGAAATCTGAGAGAACCTAGGGGTTTTGAAAGGACATATTTTCAGGGCGCCTGGGTGGCTCAGTCGGTTAACAGGCCAGCCTTGACTCACGTCATGATCTTATGGTTCATGGGTTCAAGCCCCACGTCGGGCTCTGTGCTGATAGCTAGTTCGGTGCCTGGAGCGTGCTTTGGATTCTGTGTCCCCCTCTCTCTCTGACCCTCCCCTGAGCGCTGCCTCTCCCTGTTTCTCATAAATTAATAAGAAACATTTAAAAATTAAAAAAAAAAAAGAAAGGGAATATTTCCTTCGCATTCAGGGCAGTCGTCCTCCCCACCAAAGTCTCCTCCATCTCACTGACCAGAGATCCCTCACACGACACTCTAAGCAACCCTGTGAGAAGCCCAAGTGGACATCCAGGCATATCATTAAAAAACACCGTTTTTACCAACATTGTATGACCATATGTGACATAGTGACTATCACCCTCTTCATGTTAACAAGGTGTTACAAAAGGAACCTCAATTTTTGATGATGCTTAACCCAGATTTAAAAGAATCATTCTGTATGCATTAGATTGCTTATTTTAAGGTAGTTACGTACAGATGTTCAACACTGCACGTAGGCTATTTAGGATACTATGGGAAAATCATTGAGGAGGATTAATGTTCCTTTAGATTTCCAGATTATTTTAGCTGGCATAAGAATCAAATTATCAGAGACAGCATACAGGAGAAAAAAAATCACAAAGAAAATACATGCACGCCAAAACCAGATTATGAAATTGAGACCTATAGAAATGACCAATACAGATGCTTTTTATGCTTTGTAGAAAAGAGACATTGCATCTATGAAAATTTCACAGCAGAAAGGGAACGTCTGTTCATCCTTCATTAGTACGGAATTCTAAATGGAATTTTGGTAGTGGTAGCAAACTAGTGAACAGTAACAAGGCTTGTTCTTGAAGATGGCTCAGCTCTAAATTCCCCATCTGTGGTGTTAAGAATATCTCTTTCCCTCTCTCTGCCACATGGGGTCTATTATGTGGAAGACTGATTTCCTGCTTTCTGGGGACCGCAGGGGGGCAGAGTCTTCCTATTATGTTGGCTGTTCTTAAGTAGTTCTTTCAAAATAATCAATATGGCAAAAGCATACATTGTGGGACAGCCTGCCCCTGTCCCCTGCACAAGGTCAGGAAGGGACCTGGCAAAACACCGTAGGGTAGAGAAATCAAAAGCCTAGAATCCTCTCCCTGCACAGCACCACTCAGATGAACCTTCTTCTGAAGACTTTCCAGGTCTGGCCCCAGTCCGGATTGCCCCTCAGTGAACACATTGAAGGAGCTGAACATTTGGTTTGGCTTTTTATTTCCAGTCTCCATGGAAGGTGCTCACGTTTTACTCAACTCCCTAAGCAGGCACATGGGAACAGAGAACAGCGTGTTTTGGTGCCTACATTTCAGTCTTTTTCAAAAAACTCAGTGCTCCTTGTGCAGACTCATTCAGCACCTTGGTTTCCACTTAAAAAACTCCAATTGTTGCTGAAAGTTAAAACCAAAAATATCCATACACATTGTGAAATTCTAAGCCACAACTGATTTCACTCTTGGTGGGTGTTGAACCAAAAGATACCACCAGCGAAAACATAGGAGAAGAACCGGTTTTACTTGCAACATGAGAACACCAGGAATATTTCCCAACCTCTCTCCCCACACAACAAAATCGTGTGAGGTTTGCACTAAGCACACACGCATACTTGTCAAGGGATGTGGCAAAGCACATTTCATTTTCAAACATGTCAAAGGTCATCCTAAACTGAGAGTCCAGGTCCTAGTTGATTGAAATCACCAGACCAGGAAGAAGAGGCATCATCAGGTCTGGTGCCCTTAGTTCATTATTCGGGTGCTCAGAGTGGGTGTTCAGTTCCCATGAAATCCACAAGAGAATGTGTGTCAAGTCGCTCTCTACTCTGAAAACAGCAGTGCAATACCGTATATCCTGGATTTATTGCATCTTATAGGACTAGACCGTCTCCAGCCTGGTGGTGGCTGTTTGTTTCTACATTCTTTTCCTGCCTAAAAATCATTAACTACTGACTAATAGGCACCTGGGTGGCTCAGTCCTTTAAACCTTTGACTTCAGCTCTGATCAGGATCTCAAGGTTTGGGGTTGTGCCTGCAGGGGGCTCTCTGCTGTCAATACAGAACTCAGGTTGGATACTCTGCCCCTCCCCCGTCTTCCATCTCTGCTTATATTCTGTCTGTCAAAATTAAATACATTTTAAAAAATCATTAACTACCGATCTCTATTCTTTGCAATTTTAATATATTTCAGGAAATTCTCAAAACAGGTGTTAGGGAAAGTAGTGCTGGCATAGAGATCAGCAGGCATCATTCATACATGACTAATGTGACTTCTTTTATGTTTAGAAATCTAGTCATGGGGGACCTGGGTGGCTCATTCAGTTGAGCATCCGGCTTCGGCTCAGGTCATGATGTCACGGTTCCTGGGTTCAAGCCTGACGTCGGAATCTGTGCTAACTGCTAGCCCAGAGCCTGGAGCCTGCTTCAGATTCTGTATCTCTCTCTCTCTCTCTCTCTCTCTCTCTCTCTCTCTCTCTCTCTCTCTCTCTCTCTAACCCACCTCTGCTTGCACACATTCATTCTCTCTCTCTCTCTCTCTCTCTCAAAAATAAATTAAAAGCATTTAAAAAATTTAAAAAAAAGAAATCTAGTCTTCTCTTACCTACTCAGTGGACCCCTAAGTTTATCTGCCTACAAAATCATTACCTAAACCAAATGCACAAAAAAATGCCCCATCCAACAGTTTAGTGGTGAGCATGCTTGAGATGCTTTCTTCTAGCAATATTCAAGCATAGAAAACAGTCAGTGTGTTTTACAATAGAAATCCCATATTTATTTATCCTACATAAGTGACCCTAGTTACTTTTAACCTTATAAATAACACTGCAATGTATTTTACCACCAAAAGATGGGTTCATTCTGGAATAACAGAATTTGGAATTAGTGAACAGACCGGATGAGGCAAAACCATAGCTGAGTCCAGGGAATAAAGAGGTCTGCCTTTCTGGAGACAAGGGTAAGTTGACAAGTTGCTACAGTTCTTTAGAGTAAAAGGGTGGTTTGAAGGAATATGGGTTGTCAGTGGTTGAACTGTTGCCTAGGAACGATATGGATACATCTCTTGCTTTGGCTGGAATGGTAGAGTATAACCTACCTCCATGGTCGTGTTTGTGGAACATGAAGACTTTCCCTTCCTGTTGGATCTGCCATTGACCATGAGTGACAGGGCTTGAGAGGTTCCCCTGCTGAAACCTCGAGATGCCATTACCATCTCGACATTTCCGTCACCCTCGGTTGCTGGCAATATTCTAACCCATACTTTGATGGCTGGCACTTACGTTAACATTTTCTCAAAGTTTATTTATTTTGCAAAAAAGAGAAAGTGAGAGAGGAGCAGAGAGGACAGAACAAGAATCACATGCAGGCTTCACAACGTGAGCCTTGGAGCCCAATACAGGCCCGAACTCATGAATCACAAGGTTATGACCTGAACCAAATTTGGCACTTAGCCAAATGAGACACCCCGGTGCCCCTAGGTTGACTTGTTTTAGATTCCATGTGATTTCATACAGCATTTTTGTTTTGTCTATGTGATTCTTATGCAACAAAATCTCCTCCAGTTTGTATGAGCCATACTCAGGCTCTTCTCTGATGGACCACGTTGGCAGAAAGATTTTTTAGATTTAATAATAATCAAAATGAAGCAGACTCAGGAAAAATCTTTACTGTTCACCTCCCTCTCTAAACAATAATATACACAGAAAAGCCACCCCAGGATGAGAGCGCTCACCATAAGGGACTACATTATGGTCAAGCTAGGTATGGTCAACAGGGAGGAATCCAGGAAGGACCCTGTGAACAGTTTTCTATGTCCTATTGTTTGAGTGGCCCAGAAAATAATTGCTTCTCAAATATTTACTTTTCCTCTTCCTGCGAATTCCATTCTATACCTTGGTGGCCCCAGACTTCTGAGTCTTTGCTCCTCCTCCTCTTCCTTCTATTCTTCCTTCCTCACATTCTTCTCTTCCAGTTCTTTCTCCTCCTTCTCCTCTTTAAAGACATATACACCTTACTTTCCCTTTGCAATTTTCCTGTTTGTGGAGTCTCCATCCATATACTATTAAATTTGAATTTCTCCTGTTTGTCACATGCCAATTTGCTTCTTAGTCTACAATGAGAACTTCTTCTGAGGTTCCAGTTCATGCTTTTGTACATTCTTCCCCATGGTATTTGGCACCTCTTTAATACAATCAGTGTTGTGAAGAAAAAGAAACAGAAAGACAGGGCACGGCATCTATATTCTGGGGGAAATACGGGGCACCTTTTTCAAGTCCTAAAATATACTGAAGTATAACTCACATGCACATTCCTGAGGTCCCCAGCACAGCACTGTGAGTAAAAGCTGTGTGTGCACAGAGTAAAAGCTCCATAAACACTGCCTGAATGATGTACATATGTTACTTTCCAAATACAGACTTTCTCAGACTATCACTGTCCCAAACACTGTCGTGGGCACATACCTCTAATGCACTGACCTAACTCTCTAGCTTATGGCTTGCCTAATTGTAGCTTCTTTAAGATTTCAACAGACCACTGCTGCTGGGGAAGAAGGAACACAGTGTTCCTAGAAGATCAAGCTTGACCGTGGTAGAAAAGTGGCCGTTTCTGATGCCAGCAAGCCTTGAGATCATATCCGGAATGGTTGGCACTGTAGCACCACTTCTCCCACTTCTCAGTGCTCAGTAGTTCTCTGACTCCCTCTTAAAAACTCTCTGCTTGCTATGTGACTAGATTGTCTACTACCCCTACATCAGAGAATGAAAACAGTTCAAATAATACAGTTTTCTAATCAATCTCATTGGGTCCCTGTCTCTGAACCTATTCTCCTCTATCTAGGCGCTTTGAGCATCATCTCCACGTCTACTGTAACGTGTGACATCTTGAAGCTATGCCTATTATGGCATTGGATTGGATTACATCATCCGATATGTCCTCCTCCAGAACTGCCACTGATCAAGGCCTGGGCGTCACAGGAATGCGTGTCATCTTACAGCATCTGGTCCTCACTAACACACAGGAATTCTGTTAAATCATGAAAATGAAATGACACTTCCCTAATCCTCAGAAACCCACCACATTTGACGATTCCTTATCCCCCTGACATTTATTCATCTGATGATGTGACCACGAGCTGCCTGTGACTTTGGAGTTATGTAAGGGAGCCACTTAGGGTTCCTACCCTACACTGGAAAGAGATTTTCACATTTTCTTACTTTCCATCCCTTTGCTAAAGTATTTAATATGAGATAGATTAACGTTGGTGTAGGCATAACACTTCACTCTGTCCACATCCATGTAAACACATTAAACACAATTGATTAATTTTTAATGTATGCATGTACAATATATGTAATGTAATGTATTAATAAGTACATTTAATTAATGAAATATATTAACTTCACACAAACTGTAATGTGTTTCAAATTCACTATGTTACCATTGTTCAAAATCTAGAATACAAGACTTCAGAAAATATTTGTTGATAAATGTTGTGGGCATACAGACTTCCATAAGTTTTAGGCCTGTCATCATTCTTTAAAAATGTGGATTTATAGGGGAATCTAGGTGGCTCAGTTTGTTATGCACAGGACCCCTGCCTAGATCAGGATCTCAGGCTCCTGGGTTGGAGTCCTCCATAGAACTCTGCACTGACAGCTTAGAGCCTGGAGCTTCCTTCAGATTCTGTGTCTCCCTCTCTCACTTCTTCACTCGTGATTTGTCTCTCTCTCAAAGATAAATGTTAACAAATATTTTTATATGTGTATTTATAATTGGATGGTATTTGGGGGAGGGGATTAGTTCTGCTCTTTCTAATCTCTCTGAGGATTTCATCATTTCAACCACATCAACTGACATTCTCTAAATATTGCTATGGTGAAGATATACCAATGTTTCACTGCACTGTCACCTCTTCACGATCAGAAATTATTCCGAAGCCACCGTAGATGCATGCTGCCCACCACGGAATGACAGACGGGCCCACTCAGATTCAGCAAGCTTTGGGGACCCCAAGGTGCCCTGCTGTGGAGCCACAGAATCCAACTCTGCAGGCAAGCTAGACTGAGCCGCACATTCACATTCACATACACACCAGAAGTCATTATATTCTCTTCCACAAAACCTGCACAGATAAGACCAAAAACAATGACAAATGACAATAGGACAAGACCAAAAGCAATGACACTGACAACTGGACAAAACAGGTACAGAAGTGGCCACAAAACACTTTTGCAGGTTTACTGAAGGGCTCGACCTACGTCTAGTTTGGTCCCAGGGAGGGAAGTAAAATGCTCGTCCAGCTTTCCACTTAATACCTCACACAAAAGCACATGTGCATTCAAAATTTAGATGATAAATTGACTTCTTTGACCTGGAACGTGGGAGGTGGAAGGGGGAGGGAAAGTCAAAAGAGGCAAATAAACAGCAGGAGGCATTAAAGGAAAATCTGATTTAATCTTAGAGTGGAAGCCAGGTCTTCCAACAAACTGGAAATCTGAAGTCCACGTCAAGCCAGATAAGACCAAAAACTTCCCCCAGGGTGGTTTCCATTCTACTTGTTTAAGTTCAGTTTCTCTATCCTGGATGGGGATTCAATCTTCCTTGGTAGGTGCTGTTGTTAGTGGGGCTTTAGCTAATTCCCTGTCTCTTTTCCTGCTTCCCTAATGGCAACCCAATGGCCAGTCCCTGCTGGAAACAGCATGGGGGGAAGAGGCCCAGTTAATGGGAAAGACCCGGAGGTCAGAAGGAAAATCCCAGATGTTTCAGTGGGGGATGCCAAGTTGTTAGAGGTCAGATATGAGGCCTTCGTTGTGGACAAATTAGGGACAGCCCTGGATTCCAATTTAGTCTCATTTTGGGGGGCTGTGGGCTTACACCTAGCTCCAGAGCTGTCTCCGGTGGGATTTGGTTTCTTTTATAGGAGTCCACAAGGAAATGGCCTCAATGGACACCTTTTGGGGCCCCTGAGAGGCATAACATTGCTTGATCTCAACTTCCTTGGTCGCCACTTGCCTCTTAGTTAGATCCTCATTTTCCGCCCTCCATATTAAGTAATTTCCTCCTGACAAGCAGGCCTTGGCCACCTGTGTCCAGCCATAAGGGGTCATCCAACACGATAGTCAGGGCATCTAGCAACGTGATACTATAAGGAACCAGAGGCCCATATTCACTGCAAGCACTTTTTTGCTCCTTTAAAATCTTCTAAGAAGCGGCTCCCATGAGATTTCATCATCAAAGTCTCCTTTCAAAACTCCCGGGAAACACTGAACAAAATTGGTATCACCATCTCTTTTGGCCTCTCTAATGGCAGCCTGTCATCTATTTGAATTGGATAACGAAGGAGGAGGAGGTGGTCTGGAGGGCAGCTCCCGGAATTAGATATTTGTTTAAGTGAAGTTTCTTTAGCCTGTATGGTAAAAGCCCAATTTTTCTTGCTATATTCATCAGTTGTTTCAGAATTGCTCTTACATTTTTGAGGGGGCTCTTTATCTTGTCCCTTTTCTTCTATGTTGTTAGGAATATTATTTTTGGCAGGGACAGGCAAAGTTAAATATTTCTCGGTTTTAGCCAATTTACCTATCTCTAACTGGGTCTCCAAAGCTTCCCGAAGGAAGTTACATAGTGAAGGGGCATCAACGGGAACATTTTGTGGCCCCTTAAGCTTCAAATATTGCTTGATCTCATCTCCTACCTTGTTCCAAGTTTCTACATTAATAGTTCCTTCCTCTGGAAGCCATGGACATCTCGTTTGTACAAAATGTAAAAATGCACAACTTGCTGGGGCGATATATTGACCCCCAATATATATATATAAAACATACATAGAGTCTTCTTTCTTTAGACTCTTTATGGCCCTTAGCTTCTCAGGATTTACACTCTTAGTAACATCTATAAAGAACCCTCTTTCTTTAGACTCTTTATGGCTCAAAGCTTCTCAAGTTCTGACCTATTCACCACTCTAATCCTGCCTATCTCTACAAGCGGGTCTGCAGCACCCTATGATGGGGTCCTAACTGGCCTGAAACCTCAAAGGAGAAAGGGAAGGGACTTGCCTTCAGGTCCCTGTTCAGGTGCCGCTAGCCGGGGTCCAGCTCCAGCAGGTTCAGGACTCACTGAAAGATGGACGATGTTGGCGCAAAAGAGTGAGAGAGCCTCGGCTTCTTTCTGCTCACCAGGCAGGCATCGCTGCACTGACCTGACGTCAGCTTTATTTATTGAAAAAATGTATTAGGTAAAAAACAGAAGCAGCAATTGCCTTGGACAATAATTTGTGATAACACATTCTTTGGTTTGTGCCAATTTCCCAGAACATAGATTTGTGGAAGACTCACGCATAACCTTTATCAATAGGTGACTCCATGCTTATCACATGGGAAAGGAAGGAATCTTTAGTATTCAAATACAAGGCAATATTTTGTGGGTTTTTTTGTTTTGTTTTGTTTTGTTTTTTTGGCATTGCAAAGGCAAGACTTAGTTCCTTTGTGAGCAGGGATCAATAGCCTGTATTCTCCAGGGGAAGAAAAACAGGTTTTCACAGGAAATGTAATGTTTGTTCCTATAATCACAAAAGAAAAAACTCCTATAACAAGTTTTCTCACAAGGTACAATTCAATTTTTTTTTAGCATAGGAAGGCAAGTCACTCCTGATATCAGTCAGTCAGGCCCCTTGGGGGTCGATGCTCAAGCAGAAATTGAGTGGGGCTTGACTGGGTGTAGAGGCTGATTGCTATCTGACAGTGGGAGGTCTTGCAAACCTGCCTTACTTCAGAGATGGCTCCCAGCACAATGTGAAGCAAGAAGTGAGCAGTCCATGAAACTTTTCTCACATTTCTTAAATTTGGAAGATTTGCTTCAATATGAGTTCTGTGGTAATGAGTAAAGGTTGAAGAGTGATTAAAGACCTTACTGCATTCTTGACATTAGGGAGGTTTCCATCAGTATGAATTCCATTATGTCAAGGAAGGTGTAAAGGTCACTTAAAGATCTGGCCATAGTGTAACCATTTGCAGAGTTTCAATCCAGTATGAATTCTGTGATGTTGAATACGGTGTGAATGTTGGATAAAGGCCTTACCACATTCTTTTTATTGGTGAGGTGTCTCTCCAGTATGGATTCATTGATATTTGGTAAGGCCAGAGGCGTAAGTAAAGGACTTGCCACATTCGTTTCATTGGTAAGTTTCTCTCCAGTATGAATTTGGTGATGTTTAGTAAGTTGTGAGGGTTGGGTAAAGGCCTTGCCACATTCTTGACATTGGTAAGGTTCTCTCCATTATGGATTCTGTGATATTTAGTAAGGTATGAGTATGAGTGTTTGGGAAAGGCCTTGCCACATTCTTGATATTGGTAAGGTTTCTCTCCAGTATGGATATTGTGATTTTTGGTAAGGTCGGAGGATTCGTAAAGGCCTTGTCCATTCTTGACATCGGTAAGATTTCTCTCCAGTATGGATTCTGTGATGTCGAGTAAGGTGTGAGGAGTTGGTAAAGGCCTTGCCACATTCTTGACATTGGTAAGGTTTCTCTCCAGTATGGATTCTGTGATGTCGTGTAAGGTGTGAGGAGTTGATAAAGGCCTTGCCACATTCTTGACATTGGTAAGGTTTCTCTCCAGTATGGATTCTGTGATGTTGTGAAAGGTATGAGCGGTGAGTAAAGGCCTTGCCACATTCTTGACATTGGTAAGGTTTCTCTCCAGTATGGATTCTGTGATGTTTGGGAAGGGCTGAGGAGTTGGTAAAGGCCTTGCCACATTCTTGACACTGGTAAGGTTTCTCTCCAGTATGGATTCTATGATGTTTAGTAAGGTGTGAGGAGTTGGTAAAGGCCTTGCCACATTCTTGACACTGGTAAGGTTTCTCTCCAGTATGGATTCTGTGATGTTCAATAAGGGAAGAGTGCTGGGAAAAGGCCTTGCCACATTCTTGACATTGGTAAGGTTTCTCTCCAGTATGGATTTGGTGGTGTTGATTAAGGGTTGAGGACCGATTAAAGGACTTGCCACATTCTTTGCATTGGTACGGTTTCTCTCCCGTATGGATTTTGTGATGTTTCTCAAGGATGGAAGGGAAAGTAAAGGACTTGCCACATTCTTGACATTGGTAAGCTTTCTCTCCAGGATGTGTTTGATGATGTTCATTAAGGTCTGAAAGCTGGTTAAAGGCCTTGCCACATTTTTCACATTGGTAGTATTTTTCGCCAGTATGGATTCTGTGATTTTTGATAAGGTCTGAAGTGTTGCAAGAGGCCTTTCTACATGCATTACATTGGTAAGATTTCTCTCCAGTATGGATTCGGTGATGTTCAGTAAGAGGTGAATGTTGGGTACAGGTCACCCCACAATTTTTATGTGTGTATGATTTCCCTCCAGTACGAATTAGTCCATGTCCATTTACTGATGAGCCACAATTAAAAGTTTTACCACACTCTTCACATGTGTAAGCCTTGTCTCCAGTGTGCACTTGCTGATGTTGAATTGGTGCTGAGTGCCCGTTGAAGCCTTTGTCACACTCCTTACAAATGTAACCTTTCTGTCCAGTATGGATTGTCTTGTTTATATGTAGCCTTGATGAATGACTTAGCATATTCCCAGGTTCACTGCATGAGTATGGGTTATTTGCCACATGAATCCTCTTTTGATCATCAACATGAAGTGACTGGCTTAGTATTTTCCCACATTCATTATCTTCAGAAGGATTCTCTCCCAAATGTATGCTCTTAGGTGCAAGAAGGTTGGTGCTTCGATCAAAGACCTCCTCATTTTTAATACATTCATAATTGTTCTCTGGAAAACGAGTCCCCAGAAGTCTTTGATCCCCTTCACTCTCCCCATCCTTGTTCCAGTCCGTCACTAAGGGCCCATTCTCAAGGGCACTATGTTTATATCTATCCACTGACACATTTTGAAAAGAACTTTCTATGAATATCCTTGGAGGAAGCCTTTCATTAGCATTTGAAGATAGTGCTGAAATGTAAGGAATAAAAGTGAAATCATTCCCCTTTCTACTATCAGATGAATCCAATTAAAATTTCTTAGACAAAAAACTGAAAAAAAAAAAACCAACTTCAGGAAAAATAAATCCTTTGTTTTTCATCTTTTTTGTTTAATTTTTACCTTCTTTAATTTTTTTTTTTTTTTTTGAGAGAGTGAGAGAGAGTGTGAGAGAAAGGGAGACATAGAATCCGAGGCAGGTTCCAGGCTCTGAGCTGTCAACACAGAGCCTGATGGCGACTCGAGCCCACAAACTGTGAGATCATGACCTGATCTGGAGTCTGAAACTTAACTGACTGAGCCACACAGGCACCCTAAATCATTTGTTTTTCTATATCAGTCGGATTGTGCATGAATTTAATCCCAAATAATTTTTTATGAAGTTATTATGGGCATAGTTTACAATTTGATGGTGTTTGTTTAGAAATGAAAGGTTTGCGCATTCCTGAATGGCTCCAAAGGGTGAGCATATAACTTTTGGTTTCAGCTTAGGTCATCGTCTCATGTTTTTCTTTTTTTAGTTTCAGCCCCACATCCTTCTCTGGACTGACACTATTGAGACTACTTGGAATTCTTTCCTCTCTTTTTGCTTCTCCTCCACTTTCTCTCTCTCTTCTCACAAAATCCATGTGGAAAAGAAACACTAAAAGAAATGAAAGTTTTTTGCTTGCTTGATTCAAAAAATGAGTTATTCCCTTAAATTCTGGATAATCATGTCTTCTAAGTGCTTCATTCATAAGGGTTTTCAGGAGAGCTTTCCAGGGTTGATGTTACGAAATATACGGTACAATTGTCCTGTCCATGAAGAGATGCCAGTAATTCAAAATGTGCCTTTTTTCAAGGGTGCACAGTCAGAGCCTAGGATTACAGCTACAGGGTCTCATAGGTGGCTCAGTAGGTTTAGTGTTGACTTTGCCTCAGGCCACATTACGCTTAAGGCCACAATTCCCTAGTCTGTGAGTTGGATCCCTGGGTCTGACTCTGTGCTGACAGCTCAGAGCCTGGAGTCTGTTAAACATTCTATGTCTCCCTCTCTTTCTGATGTGCCCTGCTCTCTTTCTCTCAAAAACAAACATTGCAAAAATGAAAAAAAAATTTAATTAAGAAATCATAATGTGATCTCATGTATAACTACTCAGAAAGTGAAACCCTGTATGACAAAGGAGCTTCATATTATACAGCACAAAAATTGTAAAATGATTTAAATATTAATAAATAATGTAACCATTGAGACTCTATTATAGTCTGCAAATTTTGAATTCTAAATCTGTACTCCCCTGTGGCATTAACTTACGTAGAAATTCTAGGTAAAAATAGACACTTTAAATTACTTCAGCTTTCAAGAATGGAGCATATACAGTGGAAATGTCTCATTTTAGTTAATAAGATCAGAAAATAAACTAATATTACCTTTTTCAAGTTAGTTTTTTATTTTGAGAAAGATATAAAGACCAAGTAGGGGAGGAGCAGAGAGAGAGAGAGAGAGAGAGAGAGAGAGAGAGAGAGAGACAGAATTCCAAGCTTGCTCTGTGCAGTCACCACAGAGGCCTGTGCAGGACTGAGACTCACTAACTGTGAGATCATGACTTCAGCTGAAGTCAGATGCTTTAGCAACGGATTCACCCACGTCCCTAAAACCTGACTTTCTGAGCTGAAATAAAGGGTTAGGTTTTCCCATTATAGGGAGGTGCTTTATTATCTGATGAAATGAGTGGGTCTCATTTTGTACGATTAAGATTAAATACTGAAAACTATAAACCAGATAATACATGGTATCTGACCCCAGTGTTTTTGGGATTTCTGCACCAAACGCCAATATGCCTACCACTACCCTGACACACTTCTCACTCAAGGTAGACACTCAAAAATGAATTAATATAGACTTCCTCAGAAATACAGAGATTTCCCCAAACCCTCAATGAAATGGAAAATCAGTCAGATTATGAAGGCCCGCACTGTGGATGTGAAGGACTTTTAAGTGGAACTGAAGGAGAATCCTTAGAGATTGTGAGAGTGTGATGTGTTGGAAAGCAGATGTCCCTCTGTGAGAGAAAGAGACATGAAACTCGGGTTCTCAAACTAATTTCCATCACCAAGGGCTGCTCAAACCACATTTTAAGGTCTGTCTTCATCCTTCACGTTGGGACCTCAGCTCTGTCATCTGCCTCATTCATTCCCACCTACCTGGATATGAGGCTACGGTCTCCTTTCTCTTCACATCCCATAGCTCCCGCTTTCGTTCCAAAAAGGTGACCAGGTCCGGTTTTAACGCAACAAGACCTGTTTGTTAGAACAACAACAACAACAAAATAGATTATTGCTGGAGATTCTATCTTCCAACCCAGTATTGGACTCAGTATAGAAAAGTGGACATTCGAGAATTCTGGAAAATCATTCCCAAATGCAGTTGCCCAACAGCCCCTTTAGAACACTCAAGACATATTTCCAAAGTTCACATCTTGACCTCCACTTCCGAGTATTACAACTACCACTATGAGTAGAAGATCATATTGAAGATGGAAATACCATTTTATGCCACTCGATGTTTAGAATTGCCATTAATCTAAGAGATGATGATGTTGCTCTAAGGAAGGGAAAACTCACCTGAAAGGAAATATCATGAAGATTTTATCTACGTCTACAAACTTCTTTCCCTTACTGGAGGGATTTCACTCCCAGTCATGCAAAGAGAAAGCTTCCAAGAGACAATCTCCAAAGGAAGGAACGAAACCCCTGAGTGTGGCTTGGGAAATCTAGAGGGAGTGATCCTCACCCAAGAAGAGCAGGTGTCCGTAGTTCTCTAACATCACCTCCCTGTACAGTTCCCGCTGGCTGTGGCTCAGGCATCCCCACTCCTCCTGAGAGAATTCTATGGCCACATCCCTGAAGGTCAGCAGTCCCTGCAACAAATACCCCAGTTACCAAGTGGACACATGAGGAGGTCATAACGGCACCAAAGATGCAAGAGGGAGATAATGTCACCAGCTGGACCCCATGACCCGATCTTCACTGCTTACCTGCCTGTGCTCACGGACCTTAGTCCCTCCGTTTACTTACCCTCTTATTATCCTCCCTTTTACTTCAGCCCAAACACCCCATGGGCACAGTGTCCTGTGGTGGAAACAGAATGTATCCAACAAGAGGTAATGACTGCCCTGAGGTAAAGCTTGAATTGGCTCATTTTGAGCTTAACCCCTGACTCCCATCTATGCAGATGACTATTAGAGTAAAGCAAATAGTGAGGACAGTTACCTTTATCTCACTATATATATTTTTTTAATGTTTCATTCCCGAAAGAGAGAACAGGATTATGCATGGGGCAGAGAGAATTCCAGCCAGGCTCCATGCGAGTTGGGGCTTGATCTCAGGACTGTGAGATCCTGACTTGAGCCTAAATCAAGAGGTGGAAGCTCAAGGGACCGAGCCACCCAGGAGCTCCCTTTTACCTCATTATTATACTAAAATCTCCACCCAAAGAGGAGCACAAACCTCATTTCCGATGGAACATACAGAGAATGTATGGAACTGTTATCTTAAGGCTCTTTTGCCACCTTGTCCCCAGCCTCCCCTTTCTCAATATCCACCCTCACCCTAAATACAAGGAAACCTTCTGAGGTGCCCCAATGGCTCAGTCGTCTGCTTCCTGGTTTCAGCTCAGATCATGATCTCACAGTTTATGAGTTCTCGCGCTGCCTTGGGGTTTGTGTGGATGGTGCAGAGTCTGCTGTGATTGTCTCTCTTCCTCACGCTGCCCCTCCTCTGCCCTCACTGTCTCTCACATAAACTTAAAACAATAATAAAAAAAAATATTCCCCATTCCTTTGTGAGTCTCTGGATTGGAAGCTATACCCTGTGATCTCCTTATCTTCTGTAAATCAATTTTCCTTTATCTGACATTGCCATCTGTTACCATTTTTTGCAATTCACCAAGGACTAAACTCCTGTTAGCTCAGTTATATTATTAGAACTGGTTCTGGCTCAGAGGAGTTTCATGCTTTCTGCAGAAACACAGTGTGTTACATGGTATTAGGCTCTTATATATTTTTTAACGTTGAGGTATGAACCGATATAAATATTGTGTTTCTTCAAGAGAATTTGCAAAGTGAATGTGTTATACCCAAGTTTCCAATATTGTACTAAAAAACCAGAGACTGTCAGGGAGACCGAGTCACGCATGCAAAAGCAAAGGGCTTTATTGGGAGTTTAGGCTGGCTGAGCCAAAACTTGGGCTCGCAGACTCTACCAGCACACTGGATCCATGCTGAGAGCCCCAAACAAAGGCAGGGTAGGGCTTTTTTGGGTTAGTGATCCAATCACTATTGCCTATCAATATTGGCAGTAACTTTAACCATACATTGATACTTTTGGTGGGAGCCAATCACAACATTTAGAGTATTGACCAATTACAGAGTGGGCCCAGGACCCTCACATAGGGTGTGACCAGACTTAAGCAATAGGTGATTATCTTATAGCTTCCATCTTTAGGCCTGCCCTTACATAGGCTAAAGGTGTTAACTGGCCATTCCTGATTGGTACAAAGGTTGTTTCTCCTTCCTTGGCAATGTATGCCCTTCTATTGTCCAATGATTCTGAGAAGCTGACACCTAGGCCTCCAAGGTCAGTGGGGAAACTTGAATCAGACCTGCGTCCTTACAAATGGATCAACAGAGACACACATTTTTGAATCCTGTATTTACATCATACAGTACATGTGGTGTCAATTAAAAAAATTCTTTGTGATTATTTATTTTTGAAATAGAGCCAAAGCATGAGCAAGGAGGGAACAGAGGTGGAGAGACACAAAATCCAAAGTGGGCTGTAGGTTCTGAGCTGACAGCACAGAGCCCAATGCAGGGTTCAATCTCACAAACCGTGAGACCATGACATGAGCTGAAGTCGGATGCTTAACTGACTGAGCCACTTGGTGTCTATTTCTTCATGGAAAGTTTTGGTGAGTTACAAATATACTTAGCATATTCTAACATGAATTAGAATTCACAGCAGTGCATTAGAGTCTTGTTAAATGCAGATACCATTCAGGAGTTCTGGGAAAGGTCGGTGTCTGCATTTCTAACCAGGCAGTAGTCTATGGGCCAAGGGATTCATATTTCAAGAGCAAAGAGGAAGAACTCCACGATCTCTTGGAGGACTTGGACCTGAGTGGGTTTTCTAGCTATTACAGCTTCTACTAGACTAGGAAGAAAGGCAACAAGGGTTTCCAAGCATTCCCTGGTTATAAGTGAGCATCTAACAGTTTCTCATAAATTCATAAGAAGGAAAATAATCTAAGAGAAGAAAGACATCATTTTCCTATTTTTAGTGAATCTTTTGTCCAACATGTGGTATGTGGTATGATCAGGTTTTAACCCAGGTTAACTGACCTAGTGGTGAGGTAAAATGACACATGGGTCAATATACAAAAGGGACCCTAAGTCAGTGTTCATACCAGGTGTCAAACCAGAGAAGAATGATGGGAAGGAGGTATGCACACAACAATGATCTACCTCTGTACATTCCATGCGCGCATCCATACATTTTGAAAGTAGTTAATATAACATTAAAAGTGATAGAGTAGAAAATGGTCAGGGAGCCTCAGAACCAGTTTTAATGAGTGGTGCCTGGGTGCCTTAGTCAGTTTGGTTTCCAACTCTTGATTTCAGCTCATGTCCTGATCTCATGGTTCCCGAGTTCCAGCCCCACCTCTGGCTCTGTGCTGACAGTGTGGAGCCTGCTTGGGATTTCCTCTCTCCCTCTCTTTCATTGCCTCTCCTTGTCTTTCTCAAAAATAAATAAAAAACCAACCAAACACAAAACACTTCAAGGACATGAAACTCCTCAATCTAGTTGTAGATGATGACGGTTAGGTCTTTTACTCACACGATCAATACAAACATGTAGAATGATATAAATATAACAGTTTTTATTTCCGAGTCTACTATGATGAGGGATACCGAAGGAATATGTTCACCTTCACCACAGAAGGCTGACAGAGTCCCTGCATAGTTTTGATAAGCATCAAAGAAAGACTGCTTCCTGCATTTATTTATTTCGTTTTTATTTTATTGTGAGAGAGAGAGCAAGGGCAGCATGGTGTAGAAGGAGGAGAGGCAGAGACAGAGAGAGAAAGAATCCGAAGCAGGCTCCAGGCTGTGACTGAGCCACCCAGGAGCCCCTGGAGTCTGCATTTCTTAAAGGGTCTCATGACTGCTGGTATGTTTCACCAACTGTTAATATTGAAGTGAAAACAGCATCAAAGAAATCTTGTAAGAGTAGCCTTACAAGTAGAAATTTAAAGAAACCTTTGTGATAAAACATGTTATACACCTACCCTCCCCCATGAACATACAAGCTTCCTACAGCCAAAGTACAGTTCTTTCTGCCCACGGGTCCTGTCCCTGTGCTACTTCAGTAAACTACCTGTCTTGTACCGCACAGCATCTCAAGAATAGTATCTTGACCATAGTACTTAATCATCCTGTAACATAGTATTTCTTGGAAATCTTTTACTTTATTGGTTTTTTAGATGTTTAATATTTTTATTGAGAAAGGGCACAAATGATGAAGGTAGGAGACTGGGGCGGGGAGAGAATCCCATGAGTGGCAGAGAGGAAGGGAGACGGAGGAAAGAAGGGATGGGGGGGAGAGAGAGAGAGAGAGAGAGAGAGAAAGAGAGAGAGAGATGTGGCACTCAAACTGATGAACCATGAAATCATAACCTGAGTTGAGCTTCATAGTTAACCACCTGAGCAACCCAGGCACATTACAAGCCTTTGTTTTATATGTTTACTTCCTTTTGTAAAGAAAGAGAGCGGGTACAGGCAAAGGACAGAGAGAGAGAGAGAGAGAGAGAGAGAATCCCAAGAGGGCTACTGTTGTCAGGATGAGCCTCGAGATCATGATCTGCACTGAAATCAAGACTGGAGATTTAAATGGCTGAGCCACCCAGATGCCCCTCTCGAAAGCTCCGGTTTCAATTGTGCCCTATGGTACTTCAGATTTTTAAGATGCTCAAACATGTCAATTATGTGATTCTTCTCTTTCTAAAAACACAAAGACGTAAATAGAACAGTATGGTGGGTCATGACCAAGAAGTGAAATAAAACCGATGGACTGGAGATCAGACGGAATAACTCTATTCCCAGAGATCATTACATCTCCTACACAAAAGTGGGAGCCTTCATTGCCCTTTGGAAACTGACCTGAGGTAGACCGGGAATAAATAAACGCTTAAGAAAGAATTTTTGAGGCCTTTTTGGTGAACAAGGCTGATCTTATTAATGCACAGGGACAGGATGTGTGGAAAGACTGAGCTGCAGGGTAGTTATGAAGAAGCAATGGTTATATACTTTAAGTTGAGGGGGTAGAAATAGAAGTTTCTAAAGGGATATTCATAGATTTAAGATGACTCACTGGATCCTGAAAGTCTGGCTATTGTCAAGCTAAGCCAGCTTTCTGCATCTAGAAAAGCATTAACATTAAAGCGGTTGTAAATATCTTAATGAATAAGTTCCTCTGACAATCTCAAGTATTTCTCAGTGGGTTGCAAGTTGTAAGAAAATTTAAGTTTATCTACATGTCTCACTCCGGCAACATAGAGTTTTAGAGAGCTTTATTACAGATTTAATTTAAGGCCGGGCTGAACCTGATCTAACCTGATCTCCCTGGTGTTAAGGAGCAGAGAACAGCCCTGAACAAAGGTAGCAGTGAGCTTATATTGACTTTAGCAAGGCAGCAAAGATCATTTAGTTAACCAGTTAAAGTTCACAGCATTTCAGGACACCCAGTTACATTTTTACAAACAGACAATATTTCTGGTGGGACCCTATCAGTTTTAAAGTTCTTTGTCTTAAGAGGGTCTTGAAATGACCAATTATAGGTAGGCACCCCAGGTTCTGGGGGATAGTGAATCCGTGACTTCCCACACGTATGCTTTGCCTGGTCAGCTTCAAATAGGGGGGTGGATATGCAACTTACGACCTAAGTTGTCTGTTTAGAAAGCAGGCAAATTTACAGGAGAGGTTAGCACCTTCTGATAATTTCCACAGAGAGCCACATAGTGGTCACCACATACTTAATGGAGAACAGTGAACAGAGAGATACATTTGCAAAGCAATGTACAGAAGCCAAAACAGCAAGTCAATGATTTTAAATTTTTCACTCAGGTTGCTAGCCTACAACAGTTCTCCCCATCAGAAACTACAAGGAAGGGCCGCCTGAGTGTTCAGTCAGTTAAGCATCTGCCTCTTGATTTCAGCTCAGGTCAGGGTCTCATGCTTT
>PISW01013773.1:0-24459 GCA_004023785.1 Mungos mungo
AAGAAAACCATAGACCCACAATGGCAGCACTTAGCTTTTCAAGTCACTAAAGTAAGATGTAAGCCCTAGCCCAGGTGTATTTCCACCCCCCAGTACACTAACCGATAACCTGTCGACCTGGGAATTTCCTGGTCAGCACTATTAAGATTATGGATGAACTCCTTCCATTCCCCTTTGGAGGGTGACTTGCCTAAAACAAAGGATCCTTTGCTAATAATTTTCCTTTCTGCATGCCCCTCTATTGTTAAAAACCTTTCCTTCTCTGTAATCCTCTGGAGCTCCTCTCCACTTGTTAAATGGGATGCTGCCTGAGTCCTTAGTCACATAATTCATACAGCCATTAGATCGTTAAAATTTACTTGGTTAAATTTTTTATTTTTAGCAGATTTGGTGACAGGATCCAAGTCGGACTTTCATACAGAATCAAAGAGAAGTAGAAACAGAAGGGCGGTAACCCAGAGCCCTTTGAGTACACTGTCTTCTTCACCATTTTCAAGTGCTACGGGTGAGTTCCTGTTGGTTTTGAGACCAGCTCTCCTTGTGTTCTGGCTCCTGATCATGCTTGGCTTCCTTTCCAAGGCTGTTTAGCTTGGGCTGGTAGAGGGTTATGCCCAGAAGCCAGACGAGCTGGCACGTTTGTCTGAAGCCCAATTAAAGTGGCAAGAAGATCTGCCATGGGTGAAGCCCCTAACCTATCAGATCACAGCTCCCCAGGTGGAAACCTCAGTGAACGTCCAGGAGAAATGTTGGTGCCTCACACATAGCACTGCTCTGGCCAGAACGCTTGCTTAGAGTCCACACACTAAGGTGCCCATAATGGTTTGTCTCGTTTCATGTAGATAAAGGCTGACAAGGATCTCAGACACAGAAAACCCGGGAAATTGGTGGACATGAGTCAAGCATTTAAAGGCTGTTAGAATGCTCATCACCTAAAGGAACTCAAAATCTTTATAATGTAACTTTGTCAGGGAAAGGTTTCCTTCGGCACTAAGTAACTCATAAAACTTAGTAAAAGTTCCTGCAAGGGCTACACTCTAAACAATGCACCAACCCAACTGATAACGCATCCCTTCTTCGTGTTAGTTCAGATCCAAGAAGCCTTAAGTCTTAGATTATAGGATCCTTAATTCTAAAGAGTCAAGTACACCACCTCACACTACACCTGCTTGTTTTATATCTAAGTACAATAGTCCCAGAAGTTAGAGATATCTAGCAAAAATGGCAAAAGCTTGATTTGTGTCCTGAGAAATTGGCGTGGTAACTGTGAGGTTGGAGACTCCAAAATGAGGCCAAAGAGAAATGTGGCTACACCTCTTTTGCGGCTACTTTTGGGATTGCTTTCATGTCCACAAACACAATCACTCCACAAAATGATATTCGGGAGTTGGGCTTTATGAGGCATGTGTGATTTGAAAGGGGGCGGGGGGGCTGATTTCTTTGCCTCGATGGGATATTTACCTAGATCAGACTCCTTCTCAAATGTAAGATTCTGCTGTGGATTCTAGGGCCACAGGAATTTATTTGGTAGCAACCCTTCGTGTCAGCAGTGAGTGCTGAGAACGGTACAGCAGTCACTGTGTCTGGCTATTTCTCCATTCAACAAGTATTTACCGAACACCTGTACCACAACAGGCACTTGCTAAGAGCTATGAGCACAGAAGGAAAACAAGATAGTTCCAGACATTCCCACTAGGTGAAAAAGAAAAAGTAAAAGCATCCATCATTCAAGAACTTCAACATCTCCATGAGCAGAAATACAATGTGTGAATTGATCTGTTGAAATACAAAAAACCGGACCAACCATTTCTGTAACTGGAAGCTCATATTTAGAAGGACTCTCTTCTCTCTGATGACAAATTCTATCTGTCTGTCTATCTGTCTGTCTATCTATCTATCTATCTATCTACCCATCCACAACACAGGCACACGTCAATTTATGGATATGAACAGTCATAATACTTGCTCTTATTTCTTGTAGATTTCACTACTGTTATCTCTACAGAAGCTTCTATGAAACATGTGAAAGATGAAAATGGTAAGTGTGTCTATGTGTTTGCCTTTATGTTATGCTATAGCATTGTACCTCCTGATCAGCTTAATTTTTGAAGTTTCCTGGCTTCAGGGGAGAAATCCCTCAATGGTTGGATCATTCAAATTGGACTGAGTGATATTTTAAGTCAATCCGTTATTTCCCTGGAATCATCTTCATACAGTTAAAGCTGGTTTGGCAACGAGAGGACTATAAATTAGGGGTTTGATAAAGCATATAAGGCAAAGACTTGGCCTTTTGGTTCATTGAGTAGCCAGTCTGGCCCACCTAATTATTTTTGGTGCCACCTATTATTTTTGATGTCCTCTATTTCCTGTTAAATTGCAAAGGATATTAAATGTGAGTGCCCTGTAATGTAATAGCTACAATGAGAGATACTCAGAAAAAACAAGGGAGTGTGTTTAACATCATAAAGTTGCAGAGAATTGGATTGACCCCTTTCTCCCATTTTATATAACACCCTCTTAACAAAAACCTCTCACCCAGCCTCCTATGAACACCACCAAATTTCCATGACTTTGTACCATCCCTGGGAATCTCACTGATCCACAACATGTAATGGCTACGATCCTTCAAAATAGGCAATTCAACCTCACATTTGTGCTTAATCATTTGATACCTTGGATAGGTATTACATGAAGCGATTCAGAATTACACAGTAACTGAGGATATATGCTTGAACACCATGTACCTGGGTGTGATATTTGGCTTCTGGTACTTACTAATGATATAACACCAGGCAATTACTTGTATATCCTCAATTTATTTTTAAAATGGGAACGAAAATAATAATCTCAGAGGTTATTGACAATTAAACAAGATTAAAGTGTTGTATGCAAAGTTCTCATATAAGTGGTGGTGAGTTTGCAGTTAACGGATATTGGCAATTATTCTTACTTGGAGACATAGTCGAGGTAAAGAAGTGCTAAAGGCCATTTGTAACCAATGACTTTTTTTCCATTGGATTTATTTATTAAAAATGTGACTTTTCCTTTTAACATTTTGGAAAGTTCTAAGTCAGTTTTGCAGAGGTGGGTGATTAAGTTGACTGGCAAGCTGGATTCTGAGTTGTCTTGGTGGTGGTGCTGGTGTTGATGGAGGTGTAGATGTTTAATGTCAGGTTGTGTTGGTGCCTGGCGGTCACTTCAGCCCAGGTCATCTGAAAGGTACACTGTCACATCTCTTTCATATAAGTCCCAGCCTTTCAAAAATACAGGTGTAACTAACAAATGGCTTCTTTTAGAAACCCTGAGGCTTCAGGCCATGAACACCTCTGCCTACTACACCTACGTCCTCCTCTTGCTCAAGAGTGTCATCTACTCCATCATCATCACCTATTTTCTCCTTGGGAGACCAGCACTCTGTGACTGGAAGGGTTTCGAACACATGGTGGCACTAAGGGTCCGCTTTTCTTCATTGGCTATTGTCACTAAAAGATCTACTGAGGATCTAGAAGACCTTCCTTTCTGAGTGGGTTATTTCGGTTCACGTGTGTCTTATTATATTGTGTCATTGCAAAATGGGCTTACAAGCCACTGGGCAAACAGAAAATGTCACTCTGCACCAAGAACAAAATCTGCCATGACTTTGGGGCGGGGCGGGGGGGGGTATCCATGGGGGGTTCCGTGCCGCTCTCTCCTTACTGTCTATCTGCTTCTCAGCCACCCAACACCCTGGCCTCTGAGTACAGCCAGCTTGCAGCTTCCCTAGCGTCCCCTGGGGCTCTATCCAGATAACTGCCTGGAGCCCTTTTGTTTTACACACCTGTAGGCCATCCTCCTTGCTACCTGAATTTTGTGCTGTTTTTCATAATAGGCACAATAAAAACAATCAAAAGCCTCCTTCTGCCTTTGTGGACATTCATTTGGGGAAGTCTAACTGAAAGTCCAAGGTAAAGGACAGCATGATAACTGAGCCTTCACATTCAGCATTGATTGTAATATGGTCAATTCCACATGTGTAATTCTTTCCCTGGGAGCATCCTTATGATGCCTTCTTTGGGTCACTGGCTGCAGGGAAGCCACAGTCAGTGAAGTTGTCAGGTTATTCCTTAGCGAGTTCAGATTCCAGTGGTTTAAGACTCTCTGGCGGCCAGAGTATCATATCGCATGACAGGTGGGTATGTCAGACCTGGACCAGTGTCTCACATGCACCATGTTTTGTCGTGTCAGAAGAACCCCATGAGAGCTGTGCTAACACAGGAAAGGTAGGGAGATGGAGGGGTTAAGTTCTTGGACTCCGAACCTCAAGTGCCTGGGTTTAACTCTCAGGTCTATAGCTATTGGAGCTTTTTGTGCCCTATTTTTCTCATTTCTAAAATGGATTTACAGTGACATGTTTCTTGGAGTTGTGTGGATGACATGAGTTAATTATGCTGAGTACATGCAAGTCCTCAACAGCAACACCATTGACTGTTGGCAGCTCTGCTTTAGAAATAAAAGAGAACACACACGCACACACTAAGTATGAAACTCATTATATGTGTATGTATATTTCTACAAGCATGGGTGTAAAACAAAATGTTCAGTGTTTGGTAGGGGGGTAAAACAATAAGTATATATTTTTCTATTTTCACTAATGAATGCACTTAAAGTAAAAACTTTTATATATATGAATCAAAACAATGTCTCTTTTAAATTGGGAAGGATTTTTTGTTTATTTACAATCAGATTCAGTTTCTGTGGAACAGGAGCTTTTGGAAACCAAGTCGAGGTGGAAACAGCACAAAACCCACCAGATACAAGATGGAGGAGATTTAATTTCCATCCACTCCTTCATATTCAGGAATTTCATCAGGCATCTTTAGACCAAATACCTGAGCCACTATTTAGAGATCTGGAACTGTTTTTGTGTGTGGAAAGCACAGAGGCAAAGAGGGGAAGCTAGAGAATGGCCGGAAGCCGTGTGGGCTGAGTTCAGTGCTGGGCCCTCCTAGCCAGGGTCTCCTGTAACTTCCAGCTCCTCAGCCCCTTCCTTCCCCAACCCACCCTGGGCTGCCCTGGACTGGCAGGTGCAGAGAGGGGGAGGGCGGTGGTGCAGGGGACAGTGAGGGGGTCAGGAGGGCGCTGGTGTGGTGGTGGTGGTGGTTTATTTTCTCAGGCTTTTCTTGTCTCTGTGCTCTGTCAAATGTGGTTGATTTGTGGAAAATGCTTGAAGTCAAACCAGCCCCTACTGGTTGGGGCTGTGCAAGCCAGGGCTGGGTTTTGTCAGATAAAATAAGGGCAGTTAAACCACACCCAACTTTGTTCATGTCCAAGGGCCACAGCTAATGAAAGATAATATCCATCTACACATGCTTATAATTGCTGTCAAGCATACTCTTCAGCTTTGGGTGAGGGGTGCACCTGTTTTATAACAAGTTCATTCCAAGTAGCTCTTTGGAAGTTGGGAATTGTATGACCAGGATTGTTGAGATGCTGCTCCTTCAGTCCACTCTGAGTATACTATGCTGAAGGAAAAAGCAATAAGATTGCTTGTAGCAGAAGGTAATCCTGATATTCCACCAAGGTTCTGCACTTTTCCATTGCATGTGATTTACTAGGGCTTACACTTCCCATCTAATTTTGTCAGCATAGGCAGGGTGACATAAGGCAGGTGCACATGAAGCTATGAGCACAGGTAGAGTGTAAACAGGACAACAAAAGGGGCTTCTTTGCTCACAAGAGCATAGACATATGGAGGCCCTGAGTTCCACTGTGTAATTATGTATCATGTACTGAATACTCTAAGTCCCTTTAAAGGGACAAATGACTAGAGAGTTAAGCTGAACAAGGCTCAATAGAAGACATGTACAGGAGATAAAAGTGTGCTAGAGATCCAGCAAAGGAGTGCTATGCAGTTATGTGAGCACAAAAAGCAAGGGTTCCCACCCTGACCCACCCCAAGCACAGTACAGAGAGGTCTCCAGTCCTGGGATCCAATCTGTCCAGTGTCTGGAGAAACAAAACTCTATTTCTGAGTTCATGGATTAGGATTCCATAGATGGATTTCATAGCACATTCACACCACAGACTTCACTCCTCTTGAGAGGAGTGCTTGAAAGCCAATTTCTGGGTGAGCCTTGGCTTCCATGAACATGGGCCACATGCTACGGGTTCAGCCAAACATGTGTGAGAAAGAGCTCTTTCTCAGGGTAAATTATACACACACCGACATCCAACTCAGGATTATCTGTGTGCTTGGTATATTTGGGACTTCACTACTGAAAGAGAATTTTCTAACTGTGACCACACCACTGGGTTCTTGAGATTTGGGTCCCAAGGGCAGAATCTGCAGACCTTCCTCAACCCTTCCTCCATCTTAAGAGACTCTTTCTGGTTAAGCCTCAGCCTCTCACCCCTTCTGGAGGCACTTCCGTCATTTGGTCCATTCTTAGAACAAACACAGACAGAGCTGACCTGATCTGCACAAATGCCCATTTGACCCTGTCATTACTTTCTGCAGTTATTTCTTCCAGAAATATCTCTGACAAAATCATACGTATTTTTTATTACCTACATTTTCCTTTAAAATTAGAAGAAATCCAAATGTCAGTGAGTAGAATAAAAGTAAATAATTATTATATTTCCATGAAACATATTGTAAACACCTAAAACTATATTTATATAGTTTTTTAACTGTTTATTTGTTTTGAGAGAGAGACAGAGCAAGAGCAAAGGAGGAACAGAGAGAGAGGGAGAGCAAGAATCCCAAACATACCTCACACTGTTAGTATAGAGTCTGATGCAGGGCTTGATCTCACAAACCCTGACATCATGACCTGAACCAAAACCAGAGTCAGACACTTAAAAGACTGAGCCATCCAGGTGCCCCCAAATTAATTTTGTATAGTTTATAACAGCATGGAAAATGCTCATGCTATCAAACAAAAGCAAATGTGAAATAAAAAGTCTGTATATCCCATAAGATCATGTTTATAAAAATAAAAACCTAAATACATATACACAAATCAGAAAGATGAGAAGGAAATAACAAGATGACTTCATTTCTGGATATTCCAATATTTCTATACAGACTGGCTGTATAATTTTTAAATTATAATTTTGAAAAGAGGGCATAAATGATACCAGCAGTATGGCCACAATCATATGACATTACAAACACAAAACTAGTGAGATATAAACTAAACTGTCAACCATTATGTGGCCACACATTTTGAAGGACAGGGTCTCTATGCACATTTTTACTAAAAGCATGTTTTACTGTCACAATCAGGAAGGGAAATAAAGAAATAGTGGGAAGACCACACTGTTTAGGGACAGAGCTTCCTCTTGGGCAAAGGAAGTAGCCAGCCTCACCGTTCCTTTCCTCTTGTCAGGTAACATACCTGAAACAGCATTTTTTTTCTTCAGAGAATGTCTGCAATGTAATGGCCAAGATCAAATCGACACAAGAGAATGAATAGCAAAGAATCTGAAGGGAGATTGTGTCCCACACCACAATCTCACAAATTTCACACAGCTCAGGTGAAATTGTGGTAAAATAAATATATAAAAGTATAGCGGTTGGAAGGCTTCACTTTCCAGCCTACTGACCTGCTGTAGGGAGACGGGGCAGAGGAAATGCCTTCCCACACGGACACGACTTTCAGGGAAGTGCTCATAGAACATCTTTCTGTTTCTGGACTTACTCTCCACCTGTCAGGCTAATGGCATTTGAGTCACAAGTTGCTGACATATCTTGGAATTGTTTGGGCATCCTAAATAAAGCCAAACTTTTGATTAAAACATAAAGCGTGCACTTTACATAATTTAAAAGTGAATGTAAGCAAGGCCTTCTGGCCATGGTCAACAAATCTCTTTGGAAACCAACTACAAAAGTAGACTAAATCAACAAAGCAAACCACTTCAACGGTTGGGAAATGTCCACATTCATGCAACAATCCAAGAAGTGTTTATGTTGGAAAGTTGCAGAATTCAGGGGCAACACTGGTGTTCTTGCCTCGAGGGGCTACTATTCTTCCCCCATCGCCCAACACCCTGCTCCAGGGGCATGAAAATTCTTCCACAATAGCACAGGCCTTGAGGATGGGCAGCAAACTCACACAGTGTAAGGGAGCTCAGATGGTTTGGGGCGGGCAGTGATGTGAGGGTGAACTGACAGAATTAGGGGTGAGCAGGCGGGAAGGCAGGTGCTGTGCTGGTCTTCGTTTGAGGTCATGGCTACAGTGAGAATGTGCTGGGCTGAAGCTGGGAGCATGCTTAGCAGAGACTCAACAGACCCCAAGTCAGACCCACACTCCAGGTCCACCTTGAGGTGATGGGCATATGCAGAGGCACCATGAAAAGCTTCACAAGAGTATAAGCTGGGAAGATTTATACCTGAGCACATATGTTCTATATGTTAATCACTTAAAATATGAATGTGCTACCCAATTCACACAAAGTAAGCATTTGGCAGAGGATTGAAGTCTCAATCAACTTGCTTTAGCCCAATCCCTAAGTGTTCTTGGCTACCACTAAGTAGACATGGGTGATGCTGAGGAATCAAGGCTGAGAAATAAATAATAATAAAAGAAAACAGGAGAGTCCTGATCCGCCACATTCCGCAGGGGATCTACTATCACAGATTTAGCCCAAGCAACATTCTCAGCATGGACAGAGCAATAAAGCAAACTTTTGGGAGAATATCACAATGTTGAGTTGCTACAATGTACTTTCAACAAAACATTTCTCTATTAAAAAATAACAACACAGTCAAAGAATTAGAAAAATATGATTATTAATAAGGGGATATTCCCCCACAACTCAGTACAAGCTGAACTTGAGTGTGTCTGGATATTTTCTTTAGCAAAAACTCCAGTGCCACTATTACAAATGTGTTCAAAAAAGATACAAAATCATGTTTAAAGAATTAAAGGAAAGGATGACAACAAAAGGTCAACAAATAGATATTCTAAGTATACCAAAATTATAAAAAAGGATAGATATTTTTTAAAAATCTATAATGGAGAAGTTTTATACCTAGAGTGAAATGTTCACTAGAGGGCTTTAAGAGAATATTCAACTTGGCAGATCAAACAATCTTAATATATATATCTGCTATATATGCTACATATATATTCTCTCTTTCTCTCTCTCTATATATATGCTACATGTATATGCTATATATATATGTGTACACCAAAGTAAAACAAAGCCTCACATACTGTTGGAGGGAAAGTAAAACAGTATATCAATTTTGGAGAACACTGGAAATTACTTAAAACTTAAGCAGCATCTCACCAAAAGACTCAGCAAATCTCTCCCAGGTATCTATCTAAGAAAAATAAACACAAATGTCCCCACAAAGACAGGCACTTCCAAGTGGATTGGATTGATCATCATAGAAAACACTGGCAAGAATTCCAGTATCCATCTGTTGGTGAATTAACAAAACGCTGTCATCCATACAGTGGAATAGTATTCTGCAATACAAAGGGACAGACTACTTATGCATGCTATGACACGAATGACCCTCAACATCATGATGTGAAGTAGAAAAAGCCAGAAGTAAAAAATTACATATTATTGATTTAATTTCTATTAATTATCTGGAAAGGACAAATTTACAAAACAGAAAGCCAATCAGTGGTTAGTCTAGGACTGGAAGTAGGAGCACAGATCAACTGTAAATAAAGAAAATCTTTGGATAATAAAATTGCTCTACAGTTATATTGTAATGTTAATGTTGGTTCAAAAAGTATCAATTGACTAAAAACCATGCAATCACACATTTAGAATGGATGAAACTAATGCTGTGCAAAATTATACCTCACTAAAACTGTTTGCTTGTTGCTTCTTTTTTAAATTCAAAGTTAGGCAATATCCTCAACTATGATGTTTTTATACATTTCAAAGTTTTTATTAAAAATATAAAAAATTGTGCTTCAAATCTATTGACTACATAAAGGGTGGCTTTATAACTGATCATTAAAGCAAAAACATTTCAGAGAGAGGAAAGGCATTTTTAAAAAATGTTTATTTATTTTTGAAAGAGAGAGAGAGAGAGACAGAGTCTGAGTTGGGGAGGGGCAGAGAGACACAGAATCTGAAGCATGCTCCAGGCTCTGAGTTGTGAGCATTGAGCTGGATGCTGACTCGAACTAATGAACCGGGTGATTGTGACTGAGCCGAAATTGGATGCTTTACCTACTGAGCTACCCAGAGAGAGGAAAGGCATTTTAATAATAACTACATGGGGAAGGGGGGTGATGGACATGGAGGAGGGCACTTGTGTGGAAGAGCACACGGTGTTATATGGAAACCAACTTGACAATGAACTATAAATAAAAAATAATAATAACTACATGAGGACATAGGACTCAGCCAGACTGTCCCAGACATCCAGCATATGTGCTGGTTACTTTCAGAAGGTGTCAGGTTCTTATTTCAGTTCATCTAGATTTATTAGCACAGATTATATTATGCAACATCTTCATTTTCAGTGTCTCCATGAGTTAGGTGACAAAGTACCTTTTCCTCAGCATCACGGCTGGTTCATTTCCGCCGTGTGACCACATGTGACCTCTTCAAGCCAATCGTCTAAGGAGGCTTGTGCTTCCTCATCCTTCCACTGAACACACAGGCGAGCAGGTCGTGGGTAGACCCACAGGCAGACCTGCAAACAAGCCACCTTTTGTCTTCTCAGACCACATCTAACAAACGGTGCTAATTTTCCAAATCTCTAGGTTATTAAAATTAAAGTGACTCCTTTATAAGAAAAAATGCTAACATTTAAAACTTTGGTGCTTCTGATGTCTTTCTTTCTCCCCTCTTCTCATTCCTTCCTTCCACAGTTACAAATCTACTATGTGCTGGCACTGCCCTGGGGCTGGAGAAGGAAAGTCAAGAGCAGGCGAGCAGACCCCAGATGCCCTCTTGTCCCCGAGGTGCCAATCAGCCCTGTGTCAGCCCCAGGGCAGTAGAAGCACAGACTCCTGTTCTGTGTCACTGTCAGCCCCTGGCCTAGTGAGGAGCCCGGCTTTAGAGGGGAATTTTATGGGGGTGCCCAGAAAATTTCAGGCTCAGGTCATGATGTCAGGCTTTGTGAGACAGGGCCCCACGATGAGCTCTGTGCTGTTACTCACAGTGAGGAGCCTGCCTGAGAGTCTTTCCTCTCCCTTACCCTCTCCCTCGCTCTTTCTCTCTCTCTCAAAATAAACAAACACTAATAAACTATACAAATATAATTTTAAATGGATACAATGTATTTCATGGAAATATAATAATTATTTAACTTTTATTCTACTCTCAGACATTTGTTTCTTTTTAGAGGGAAAATATACATAATGGAAATAAGTATTAGTCAGTCAAAGATATTTCCTGAAGAAATAGCTACAGAATGTAATGACAGGGTCAAATGTGCATTTGTGCAGGTGAGATGAGCTCTGTCCATTTATTCTGAGAATAGGCCAAATGACAGAAGTGCCACCAGGAGGCTGGCTTAACGAGAAAGAGTCTCTTAAGATGGAGGAAGGGCTGAGGAGGGTCTGCAGATTCTGCCCTTGGGACCCAAATCTCAAGAACCCAGTGGTGTGGTCACAGTTAGAAAATTCTCTTTCAGTAGTGAAGTCCCAAATACACCAAGCACACAGATAATCCTGAGTTGGGTGTCGGTGTATAATTTACCCTGAGAAAGAGCTCTTTCTCACACATGTTCGCCTGAACCGGTATCATGTGGCCCATGTTCATGGAAACCAAGGCTCATCCAGAAACCGGCTCTCAAGCACAGACCAAGAGGAGTGAAGTCTGTGGTGTGAATGTTCTGTGAATTCCATCTGTGAAAGCCTGATCTGTGACCTCAGGAATAGAGTTTTTTCTCCAGACACTGAACACATTGGATCTCAGGACTGGGAACCCTCTCCATAGTGTGATTGGGTTGGTTGGGGGTGGGGATGCTTGCTGTTTGTCCTCAGATGGCTGTGTAGTCCTCCTCTGGTCAACCCCCAGGACACTTCTACCTCCTGACCTCCTGTACATATCTTCTATTGAGCCTTGCCCAGCTTGACTCTCCAGTCATTTGTCCCTGTAGAGAGACTTAGATGATTCAGTACATGATACATAATTACACGGTGGAACTCAGGGCTTCCATGTATCTGTGCTCCTGTGAGGAAAGAAGCCCCCTGTTGTTGCCCCATCTAACCTCTACCTGTGCTAATAGTTTCACATGCTCAGGTCTTGTGTCCCTCTGCTTACACTGAGAAAATGAGACTGAAAGTACCACCTCAGTAAATCACACACCAGGGAAAAGTACAGATCCTTGATGGATGTCACGATTACCTAGGGCTACAAGTCTGCGGGCCGTTTCCTTCAGAACAGTGTCATCAGAGAAGACTGAAGGAGTAATGTCTCAACAGTCCTGTCATACAATTCCCAACTCATGAAAGAGCTACTTGAAATAAACTATTTAAAAATAGGGGAATCCCTCACCCACAGCCCAGGAGTATGTTTGACCGCAATTGTATGCATGTGCAGATGGATATTTTCTATCCCTTAGCTGTGGCCTTTTGGAAGCGAGCAATATTGGCTGTGGTTTAACTGCCCTTATTTTATCTGACAAAACCTACTACCGCTTGCACAGCCCCAACCAGTAGGGGCCGGTTTGACTTCAAGCATTTTCCACAAATCAACCACATTTGATAGAGCACATAGAGAAAAAAAAAAAAACTGAGGAAAATAAAATACCACCACCACACCAGCACCCTCCTGCCCCCCCCACTGTCCCCTGCACCACCGCCCTCCCCGCTCTCTGCACCTGCCAGTCCAGGGCAGCCCAGGTTGGGTTGGGGAAAAAGGGGTTGAGGAACTGGAAGTCACAGGAGACCCTGGCTAGGAGGGCCCAGCATTGAACTCAGCCCACACAGCTTCCGGTCATTTGCTAGTTTCCCCTCGCCTCTGTGCTTTCCACATGCAGAAACAGTTCCAGGTCTGTCCTAAAGAGGCCCAGGTATTTGTCCTAAAGAGGCCTGATCAAATTCCCAAGAATCAGGAGTAGATGGAAATTAAATTTCCTCTTCCTTGTATCTGGTAGGTCTTGTGTTGTTTCCACATGGGAATCTCTGCTTGGTTTCCAAAAGCCTCTGTTCTACAGAAACTGAATCTGATTGTAAATAAACAAAATATCTTTCCCAATTTTCAATGAGAAATTACTTCATTCTAACATATAAAAGTTTTTACTTTACTTGCATTAATTAGCAAAAATAGAAAAATATACCATTACTTATTTTACCCACCTATCATACACTGAACATTTTTTATACCCATGTGTGTAGAAATACACACACACAAATAAAGGTGTGACACATTTGTTGGTGTGTGTGCACAGCAGCATGTGTCATCTGTTGTTTCTAAAGCAGAGCTGCCAATGCTAGATGCTGACACTGTGGAAGATTTGCAGGTGCCCACAATAACAAACTCACGTCATCCACACCACTCTAGGAGACAGCTCTCTATAACTCCATTTTACAGATCAGAAAATTATGGCACAGGGAGTTCAAATGCTTATAGATGCAAGATTCAACCTAGGCATGTGGGGTTTAGAGTTCAAGCACATAAAACCTCTACCTTTTTGGTGTTAGTGCAGCTCTTAGGGGGTTCTTGTGACATCAGGAATCATGGTGCACATGAAACATTGCTCCAGGTATGGCACACCCACCAGTCACATGACATGTTGCACTGTCCTCACCAGAGTGTCTTAAAGCAAATGAGTCTGGATCTGCTGACCTTGGAAGGAGAAATGACCTGGGCACCTTCACTGGCTGTGGCTCCCCTGCAGCCAGTGCCCCAAATAAGGCATCATAAGGACCTCTCAGGGAAAGAACTCGAACTGTGGAATTGACCATGATTACAACCAATTTTGAATTTGAAGCTTCAGTTGCCATGTTGTCCCTTACTTTGGACTTTCAAGTTAGATTTGATCAAATGAATGCCCACAGAGGCAAAAGTAGATGTTTGATTGTTTTTTATTGTGCCTGCTATGAGAATCAGTACAATGTTCAGGTAGCAAAGATAGTGCCTTCCAGAAATGTAAAATAAAAGGCCTCCAGGCAGTTATCTGGATAAAGAGCCCCAGGAGATGCTAGGGAAGCTGCATGCTGGCTATACTCAGAGGCAAGGGTGCTGGGTGGCTGAGGAGTTGGTGAACAGTAAGAAGAGAGAGGTGACTAAGCCTCCATGGATGCCCCCCAGACCTGCTCCTGAGTCACAGCAGAATTTGTTTTTGGTGCAGAGTGACATTTCCTGTTTGCCCAGGGGTTTGTAAACCGTTCTTCAATAATGATACAATAAGAAAAGATACATGTGAACTGAGTCAACCCAGTTCTCAAAAGAAAGCCCTGCTAGATTCTCAGTAAACACTTTTAGCAACAATAGCCAGTGGAGAAAAATGGACACTTGTGCCACCATCTATTAGGAACTCTTCCCGTTGTCACAGTGTGCTGGTCTCCCAGGCAGAAAGATGGCGGTGAGGATGGAGTAGACCATGCTCTTGACCAGGAGGAGGATGTAGGTGTAGTAGGCAGAGGTATTCATGAGCTGCAGCTGCAGAGGGTCTAAAAGAAGCCATTGATTAGCTTTACCTGTTCTTTTGAAAGGCTAGGACTTATGAATGGGAAGGGGTCACATTATATAATCAGAAGACCTGGGTTGAATGACACCCTCATCTCATCATAACCCAACAGTAAACATCTATACCCCCAGCACCACTACCACCACCAACAAAACCCAGAATCCAGCTTGCAGGCCATGTCATTCAATGACCTCTGTGAAATTCACTCACAATATTCCAAGCATTAAAGGTGAAGTAGCATTTTAAATAAATGAATCCAAAGAGAAAAAAAACATTGGTGATGAATAGCTCTTAGCACTTCTTCATCCCGACTATGTTATCAGGCAAGAATAATAGCCAATATTCATTAATTTTAAATAACCTCTAAGATTATATTTTCATTCCCACTTTTCAAATAAATTGAGTACAGAGAAGTAATTTGCCTGAAGTTATACCATTATGAAGACCCAGCAACATGAAGTTCAAGCACATATTATCCGCTACTCTGTAATTCTACATCTCCACACTCAATAAGTACCAAAGGTATCAAATAATTAAGAATAATATATAAAGTTGACTTGTTGGTTTAGAAGCAGCTTAGTTATTACATGTGCTTTCAGTGAGATTCCTAGGAACCCATGGAAATTTGGTGATGTTCATAGTGAGGTGAGTGAAAGGTTTTTCTTCAGAGGGCTTTATATAAAATGAAAGAAAGGGGTTAATCCAAATTCTCTCAAACTTTAGGATTTCATGGCTTATTCACTTGTCTTTCTTGAATATCTCTCATTGTAGCTATGATTTTATAAGACAATAGGATTTATTAGCTTTTGAAGTTTAGAAGGAAATATATGATATCAAGAAATAATTGAGATCAATGATGGTGGGACAGACAGGTTACTCCATGAGTTACAAGGCTGAGTTTTTTCCTGTGGAAATTTCCCTTATATGCTGTATCTGTAGAGGATCAGAGCTCCAGAATTGTTACCTGTTGGTGTGGAAGGGACCTCAAGTGGTGATGTGCTCATAACTCCTTATCCTTTGTCAGGTAATATGTTAGCCAAGGTCCAGAGGGCCCTTGATTTTGGACATGGAGGGCAGATGGGGAAGGCTAGAGCCAATGCTCCTCATCACTTTCTTGGTATATATGTTGGAAGAAAGGGACAGAAACTCGTACTTACAATATGTCAGCTAACTGAGATACCCCATGCTAGACACTTCACATGTGACCTGATGTCCTCAACAACTGAGTTAGGTGTTATTCACGTTATTCCTGGTTGCCTCAGAAAATTTAAGTAAAGTACTCATATTCACACAACTAGTAATTAAAAGATGGGTTAAAATCCAGTCTGTGGCACTTGAAGTCCTGCACTCTCATCTCCGCCCGGGTGTGCAGCCTGTCTCAGGACCTTCGCTTTGGATTTATGGGAAGAATACAATCTGAGTAAGTGTATGAACTTTTGATTCAGATGGCCTGGGTTGAACTCTCAGCTCTCCCTGTGTGGGAGAGTGCCAGGGACATAGTTAATTTTAGCTCATTGCCCTCATGTGTAAAATGGGAATAAGATACTCACAGGGAGTATTAGGAGAATTAAACAGAATGCACTGACAGTACACACAGCATCTTCTGTACAACTCTCAGTGTCAGTTCATGTTATTAACTATGAGCAAGAACAAAGACTCAAAAAAATATAGAAGCAACGTGATATCATGTTTTCCTTGGTCAGTAAAAGAAGGGGCCATAGAAATGAATGAAGTCTGTTGTTGAAAGACTTCAGAGGCCCTCACTACACCCCTAATTTATATTCTTGTCATTCCCATACCAGCACTTACTGTGTGAAGATGACTCCTTGGAAATGAAGGACTGACTTAAATTGTCAGTCAGTCTACTTTGCAAGATCCTGCCATTGTGAGGTTTCTACCCAAAGCCAGGGAAGTTCAACAGTTAAGTTGATCAGGAGGAAAAAATTCTATAGCATAACATAAAGGCAAACATCTAGAAAAACTTATCATTTTCATCTTTCAGAGAAGCTTTTGTAGAGTTAATAGCAGTGAGCTCTAGAAGAAATGAGAGAAAGTATTATTTGATTGTTCATATCCATTATTTGACATGTGTCTGTGTTGTGGATGGATGGATGGAAGCATGGAGGGATGAATGAATAGATAGATAGATAGATAGATAGATAGATAGAATTCATCATCAGAGAGGAAAGAGTCATTATAAATATGAGTCCCACAATTCCAGAAATGGTTGATCTTATTCTATGTAATTCAGCCAATCAATTCATATATTGTATTTCTGTACATGAAGCTGTTGAAGTTCATGACTGATGCATTGTTTTTCTGACAACTGGAAGGAAAACATTGTTTTCCTACTTCCTCTAGCTCCTAGCACAGTGCCTGCTGTAGGTGTTCTATAAATACTTGTTGAATGGAGAAATAACCGGAAGCAGTAGCTGCTGTATAGTCCTCAGCACTCACTGTTGACCTGAAGAGTTGCTACCAAACGAATTCGTCCAACTCTAGAATCCACAACAGAACCTTACATGTTGTAAAGAGCCTGTCCTATGTAAATTTCCCATCTAAACCAAAGAAAGCAGCTCTACTGTTCAAATCTTACATACCCTGGTATCCCCAATTCCTGCACATGAGTTTTGAGAGTGATTGCATTTATGAATATGACAACAATGCTAATGAAAACCAATACACTTTGAGTGATTATTACTGTGTCAGGAACTGTGTGAAAGAGTTACATGCATTTATCTCATCTGACCAGTCACACTGACAGGAGTTGAAGTTGGAAGACTCCATGTTAGACGAGAAGAAATAAGGTGTAGAGTCTAAGTAACTTACTAGGAGTCCTACGCTTGACTGACAGAACTGGCACTCAAAGGGAAGGTTGCAGGGGTTTACAGGAGCTAGTGCATGAGGAAAGTTCCTTGTAAAACAATCCATTGAAATAGAACATAACTCCCCATTGTGGGCTCTCCGACATCATCTCTTCCAGTATTTTAATTATTATTAACAAAGAACTTTTTATTACAGAAACTCAGCATTTCAGCTCATTTCTTTGCAAGGATAGAATGACAGGTCAGATCACACTGATAGCTTTCTGAATATATAAAACCTGAACTGAGTGTTGTATTTACCTAGAGAGTTAAAAAAAAAAGCCCACATGCACACAAAGACAAAATTTCTTAAAAAGACCATTGATCCTTGGATGCAGAAAGAGAGAGTTGCAAGGTTGTTTAGATTTATCCTTTTTCTACTCGATGTGACTTTGTCCATTTACACATGGTTCTGGTATACAATTTTATGCACTCTACAGAATCTAAACAATAGGCTTGAGGAATACGCTTTGCGGTAAATCCCAAGAATGAAAATGTTAGAATAATTAAATATTAAAAGATTCTCAAGAGCTGACTTTAAAGTGACTGAATAGTCTCTTTCTCTTCCATACAATGACTGTGTTCATCATATTGGGCACCTGAAGCTAACACAGCACTGAATAACTACCTGGAATTAAGATAAAAATTTCCAGAAAGATAAATAAAAAAATGTTTTATTACCATGCGTTGATTTACAGAAAGCCCATGAGGTAACCATTTTCATAATAAAAACTGCATGTATGTCTTACGTCCTCTTTCCCAACCAAGGTTGAAAACTGACCACATGAGTTTTTGTCTCTCTTCAGAATCACTACACTGTTTTGTGCTTTCATGTATATACATGCATATCAAAAACAAAGCAACAAACAAAAACTTACAAGAAATAGTACTAGAAATCTGCTGTAGACTTTATGTAATAGAAATGTCCCATTAGCTTTGTTGCTATGAGAAGACCTTGGGAGACAATCATTGCAGAAATAAGTACCAAGTGAAACATGGCTAACCAGGAACTTCTCCCTTACCATTGTCATCAACAGCGAGCTTTCTATATGATTTATTTTTCTCGGATCACTAGAAAAATCAAAACCTTACAGGACACTTCATTTGAGTGGTTACATTAAAAATATGTTTTACTCAAGTGCTTCCTTTCTGTGTCTTAGCTGTAGAAATAAAAATTAGGGGTGACTGTGTGAGCTTACATCAGTGTGTTTCAGGAAAAGGTATAAGTAAATGCCATAAATATATGAATACATTCATCCATGTCGTGTTTCCAACAGAAAGAATTGTCAGGATAATTTTAATTGCTCTTCTCATAGCCCAGGTGAAAGGTAAATGCTTATTCTTAAGTTGATCATTGGACAAACTAAGAATCTGTGAAATAACAAAAATTCAACCAAATAATCTTAATGCTCTCTCTGGCTGTATTAAATGATGCATTAATGAACTGGGCAGCATTCTATCCAGAAAGTAGACAGGAGCTTCAAAGGGCTACAGGAAAGAGGTTTTTCAAGATAGAGAAGGAGGGAAAAAATTGTTTGCAAAGAATCTATTGTTTTAGGCAAGGTCACCCTCTTAAAAAGAATAGAAGGGGTCAACCAGTAAACTCCCTAGTGTGGACTAGAAAATCCATGTCCACTGGCTAAAGGTTACAGTTCTGGGTGTTGAAACTGCAGACGGGCAGGTATGAAGTCTTGGTTTACTGGTTTGGGGCCTTAAGCTAAGTGAGGTCATTTTGAGCCTGTGGTTTTCTTTAGTAATGCCTTTTTTTTTTTTTTTCAGACTCTTAGCTTACATGCTAGATGGCATCAAAAGAGAAGGCATTAACACCACTCTCAGCACCTGCTCTGAAGGCCTCACAGTTTTTGTGTTTCTCTGGGAAATAGTCACCCTTGTGATGGCCACAGGTAACCACTTCCACTTCACAATTTTTCAGCAGTTCTCTTCAGTTTTGTTTGTTTGTTTGTTTTTAATGTTCTAGACTTAGATCATTTGTTTGTAGGTTAACAGCTCTGTTGCATTTAAATATTTTTAGAGACTACCACACACCCGGCAGATAATTATGATTACTATAAACCTGATCATTCCTCATGTTTGGAGAACAATTGGAAACCAGGGTTCCCAAGACTCAAAGCAATTAACATCAAATAAGTAATAAAGACCCTGTGGAAGGAGTCACTCTTGTAAGCCAAGTGGCTTGCTCCGTGATCTGATGTTGAGGTTTATCTTCCCCAGAACTGGGTTAATCAAGGAATAGCAAGCAGTATTGGCTATAGTGCAGACCCAGCCTTGCTCAGCTAAGAGACCATCAAGGGCTATCTTATTTTTAAGCATTACTTTCACCAGAGTCTAAGGATTTTTGTTCGGCAGCCATGGCTTTAGCAAGAGATTCTGCAACAATTTTCAGAATGAAGGAGAAGGTCTTGATCACATCTTCTGTCCATTGGCCCCGCCAAAGGAGTGAATCCTGCTCATGAAAGTCTCCTGGTAGGTCCCTTCTAACTCAGAATGTTATAACTAATATTCCACTAGTTTAATTACATTTGTTAAAGTTCTTAACTCTTAGAGACCTTCATTTTTAATGAAAACAATATGGAAGTATTGTGAACTGTGACATCAGCAAAATGGAAACAAGATACTTTACAAACAGTCCCAAATTTATCTTCAGTTTCTCTGCAATAAGGAAACCCAAAGTAGATAAAGCTATGTTCTTTAACTAATAATCAGTTAAAGAACGAATGATAATTTAGTATTTTATCATACTTGGAAAAGATCTAGATATTTCTAATGAATGTTACTTAACATTTGACCTAACTCAGCAAACACTAATGTTTTAGGTTACCAAAAAGATTTGGGAGACTATTTAAAAATACATTTAAAATTTGTCATTTTATGTATATTCAATTTTACTAGTTCTTAGCAGTTTTGCTGAGATTACCCATAAAACATTTATGAGACAACAAAGTCCATCATTCTCCCATTATTTTTTTCATCCTTCTATAACAGAGATCACACCTACTTAGTTGAGTTTTAGTAAACCCAGGTACCTGAAAGTTTTAATCTTAGTGCTGATAACTCTAAAGACATTCCTATTTTCCTGAAACCAACAATCAAATATTTGCCCAGATCATGTGAAGTTGGGACAAGTATATGGATTCATTTCTATCTTTCTGAGGAATTGAGAATGCCCAGTCCTTGCAAGTGCTTGTCTTCAAACCAAGGAAAATAGAGCTCTTTGCAAACTAATTTGGCCAATACATCCAGAGAGAAAAAGATCTCACATTGACAATGTGTATCTGTGCACACACAGATGGCTGCAAAGATCCTAGAGTCACTGATGTTTATGGCGAAATTTATGGAGAAAATGTTCAGATTTGCATGTGTCTCTGGGATTATGAAGGGCACTGACCAGGGTTTAGGCACAGGAAGTCTTTAGTTGTTTGTATTTTAAAAAAGCCCCGTTGCCATAGTTACCCTCAGTCCCAGGCATTCGTGGGCCATGTTTACATTTCAAACATGAGAAGATGGATCACTTTGAGGACCTAGAAAGAATGCAGTTTCCTCTAAGAAGGAGACTTTGCTTTCCTAAAGCCAATCCTGTATAAGCCTTTTTCCAGAACTAGGAGAAGTGTGGGGGTGGGTGAAGGGACAGGAGAACTCTGCACTGAGCCCAGAGCTGCATGTCTCTGTTCTGTCCACGTTTGTCAGGACAGTTCTTAAGATGATCTTTTCAGACCTGGACTCTTGAACTTAGGAACACCAAATATTCTGGTGCAATTCTTAACTGAATTTTGTGAGTGATGAAAAAACATTTTTGTGAATTTTGAGAGTGCATTTGGAACACTAAATAGATTTTTACAGGCAAAGTCTTGCATTGATTCAGGTTTGGATTTTATGGACCTGTGTGATATTTTTTATCATAAAATATGATAAATCATAAAACATATCTTAAAATTTTTTGTATCAATTTTGTAATTCTTTTAGATACTACTTTATGTTTTGAAGCTGTTGTCCTAGGCCCTATCTACTTATTCATTAAGTTATTAATTAGTTGCACAATACCATCATGATACTTGGCTGGATGGGGTGGTGGAGGAGGGGTTATCACTGGCGAACTCCTAGCTCCGCAAAGACCACGTCCTATAACCGAGAAGCTGACAACATTCTGGTTCCACACACGGAACTCCTTTTCCTGTCACTCATGTAAGAAGTCTTTCCTATGGGAGTCATACTAATAAGTAATGAAATCCAGATCTCTAACTCAGCCACAATTCCGTCTCACTAGCTCCTACTTTTCCTGCATTTCGGGGTCACAAGTGAGACACTATGTTGGTAGGAGTGCATCTGGTACCGAAATGACTCGTGGCTGGGTAATATGTGTGCATTTCTCTGCTCCTGGGTTTCTTCCCAAGTCCATTTTACAAGTTATGGGTCCAAATTACTGGTTCTGGAATCTGGCACACAGTAGGTTTACCTGGAGGGGGAGTGGTGGCTGTCACTGGAGACCTGGCATCCTGTGTGCCAGTGGAATAACTGTTTTCAGTTGTCTTCCTTCTGGTAGGATCTGGAATAAACCAGCAAGACAAATCAAAAAAACAAAACAAACAAACAAACAAACAAAACCAACGTTGAGTTTCTCTCAGTGTGTCGAAGACTCTGATTTATGTAGGTTGATCCAACCTATCCAAGCACATGAGCCTCAACATGGTTACTCTGGGTGCAGAGTTTCAAGTATTTCTGGCATATGGAATCACGCCTCTTGTGTGTAAGATGGGCCCCCAGAGAGGGTGCTAAGGATGTTACCCTCCCCAGATCCAAAGTCACCTGCTGTGAAACCAAATGAAGAAACAGGCAAGCGGCACATCCCAGGCAGGCAGAGCTAAGAGCAGTGACACAGAATGACACCAGCGAGGAGGCAATGGCTGTCTCTGGGAGAGGAAGGACCCATAAGCAATGGGGGTGGGTTTGGAAATGGTGGATCTATGGGAAATTCTGTTCACTTCTCTGCACCAGGCATTGTGGACAGATTTGGAAGGAGTGGACACTGCTCAGAGTTTCCCCCCTTTGCTGGCTTCTGCCAGTGTTTGCAGGACCCACCCTGTTGGCCCCGGATTTACCAGGAATCACTTAAGCACTGAAGGGAATAATGTGGCACTTTACCAGAGAAACCCTCAGTTCCATCACCTCTGGGCGGGGCTCGTGTGGAGCTCCTCCTTTGCAGGTACATATGGGGGTGTCTGTGAGGCTGTTAACTTGGCCGACATCTGCTCATAGCTGTGTAGTCTCTCCACAGTGGAGAACATTCCACACTAGGGTGAGACCCCAAAGAGCAAAGAGGGGAGCGGGAGGAGCTACAGCAGCCTTACCGTACCTCTTCCATCTTTAATTTTCATTAGCCTTTTGCAATTAATGTTTCAAGGAAGCTACATTGGCATTTTAAACCCTTTGGAGGCTTCTACTTGTCAATTAGTGGAGGGGTCCTCCTTCACTTGAGAACGCTTGCTTTAAAGCACTTCTTAAGTGATCTTACCTAGTTGGGGAGTTTCCCATGATGCCGATTGTATTTCTAGGTCACAGTTGCCCTGGGGAGAAGGTGACAGTAGTTCTGTGGGATGCTAGCCTCAGATTAAGTTAACCCCACACTCTGTCTAGCCCTATGTAGCCGCAAATGAGGTGTAGATACATTTCTATTTGGCCTCATTTTGAGTCTCCAATCTGACAGTTACCAAACCAATTCCTCAGGACACAAAGCAAGTGTTGCCATTTTTTCTAGATATCTCTAACTTCTGGTACTGTCGCTCATGGATGTAAAATAGGAAGCAGGTGTAGTGCGAGGTGGTGTACTTGACTCTTTAGAATTAAGGATCCTATAATCTGAGACTGTGGGCCTCCTGGATCTGAACTAACATATAAAATGGATGTGTCTTCAATTGGGGGATGGTACATGGTTTAGAGTGTAGCCCCCTGCAGGGACATTTTCTGAGTTTGATGAGTTACTCAGTGCCGATGGAAACCTTTCCCTGACCAAGTTACATTATAAGGCTTTTAAGGTTCTTGATTCTTGAGGTAGTGAGCATTCTAACAGCCTTTAAATGCCTGGCTCATGCCCACCAATTTTGTGGGGTTTTCTGTGTCTGAGATTCTTGTTAGCTGTAGCCTTTATCTACATGAAACAAGACAAAGAATAATGGGCACCTTAGTGTGCGGGCTGTAAGCAAGCATTCTGGCCAGAACAGTGCTGTGTGTGCGGCACCAACAGTTCTCCTGGACGTTCACTGAGGTTTCCACCTGGGGAGCTGTGGTCTGATAGGTTAGGGGCTTCACCCCTGGCAGATCTTCTTGCCACTTTAATAGGGCTCCAGACAAACGTGCCAGCTCTGCTGGACTCTGGGCATAACCCTCTACCAGCCCAAGCTAAACAGCCTTAAAAAGGAAGCCCAGTGTGATCAGGAGCCTGAGCACAAAGATAGCTGATCTCAAAACCACCAGGAACTCACCCGCAGCACTTGAAAACGGTGAGGAAGACAGTGTACTCAAAGGGCTCGGGGTTACAGTCCTTGTGTTTGTACTTCTCTCTGATTCTGTCTGGAAGCCCGCTTTGGATCCTGTCACCAAATCTGCTAAATAACAAAAATTCAACCAAATAAATATTAAAGATCTAATGGCTGTATTAATCACAGGACTTAGGACTCAGGCTGCATCCCATCTAGCAAGCAGAGGGGGGCTCCAGAGGATTACAGGGAAGGAAAGGTTTTTAACAATAGAGGGGAGTGCAGAAAGGAAAATTATTAGCAAAGGATCCATTGTTTTAGGCAAGTCACCCTCCAAAGGGGAATGGAAGGAGTTCATCCATAATCTTAATAGTGCTGACCAGGAAATTCCCAGGTCGACAGGTTATCGGTTAGTGTACTGGGGGGTGGAAATACACCTGGGCTAGGGCTTACATCTTACTTTAGTGACTTGAAAAGCTAAGTGCTGCCATTGTGGGTCTATGGTTTTCTT
>PISW01013774.1:0-24578 GCA_004023785.1 Mungos mungo
CATGGGAGACACTATCCATTGATGATAAGGAGCCCACCCAGAGCGACTAGCCTTTGGACCAGACTGTAAGACCTGTGGGTTTCTGCGCCTTCTTCCTGGGCCATGACTCAGTTCCTGCTCTAGGGACCACCTGCCATTCCTCTTCCTCCTTTGCGGCTCTGTTTGTACTTGGTGGTCATCGACCACAGCTCTCCAGGCAGGGTGGTCAAAACTGTACGTGAACAGTGGAGGCCCGGCCGAAGGTACCGCTTTAAGGAGAAGTTACTGTGGGAGTGGGGGACGCAGAAGTCCTTGTCACTGGGTCATGAAGGGTCTGGAGCACAGCTGGTGCCACCTTTTCCTTTTGACACATGAACTTCTGTGAACTTTGGTTGGTTCCTTCCGTTTTCTTGGGTGAATAAGCTTTTCCCATCATTATGATATTATCCAGACAAGACCCATGACTCCTTATCTTTGCGATTTCCAACTTTGTCTCTTCTTTCTGTAGAATTCTTTTCTGTAGAGGTATGTTGTTTAAAAAACTACCGGGGCACCTGGGTGGCTCAGTCGGTTGAGCGTCTGGCTTTGGCTCAGGTCATGATTTCGTGGTTTGTGGGTTTGAGTCCCGTGTCAAGCTCTGGGCTGGCAGCTCAGAGCCTGGAGCCTGCTTCCGATTCTGTGCGTCCCTCTCTCTCTGCCCCTCCCCTGCCCATGATCTATCTCTCTCTTTCTCTCTCTCAAGAATAAATAAAACGTTAAAAAAATAAAATAAAAATAAAATAAAAAACTACCACCTTGAGGTGCCTGAGTGGCTCAGTCGGTTAAGCATCTGACTCTTGGTCTCGACTCAGGTCATGATCTCACGGTTTGTGAGTTTGAAACCCGCATCAGGCTCTGCACTGACAGTGTGGAGCCTGCTTGGGATTCTCTCTCCCCTTCTCTTTCTGCCGCTCTCCCACTCTCACATGTGCGCTCGCTCTTTCTCAAAGTAAATAAATGTTAAAAACAAAGCAAAACAACCACCTAAAGCACACCAGTTTGTAGACTCTCAAAGCGTCGGCCAGAGCCGGGGGATCTTGCAGCCTGACATCCAAGCAGGTAACCTCCTCACAAGGGGATCGTCTTGGCTATCTCGCCGACCGTTACCCCTGCTGACTGGGAACTGCTGCCTCTCGAAGCGCCTTATTCCATCCTTGGAAGGCAGTAGTGGCTGAAAAAGGTCTTCCTTATTTTGTGGGTTGTTATGGGCCGGATGAGCTCCCCCTCCTCCTTGAAGCCCTCATTCTTGGTTCCTCTGGCTGTGACTGTCTTTAAAGAGAGGAGTGATTCAGTTAAAATGAGGCCACGAGGGTGGCTCTGGATCTGATCTGACTGGTGTCCGTAGAGGAGGAAGCGGCTGGAAGGCTCACAGAGGGAAGGCCCCGCGAGGACCCGGCGACAAGGGGCCGTCTGCCAGCCCCAGAGCGCGGCCTCACGGGAAGTCAAACCTGCCTGACACCCCTTGGACTTCTAGCCTCTAGAACAGTGAGGAAGAAATTCCTGTGGCTTCTGTCACCCCGTCTGTGGTATTTTGTTATGGCAGCCCCGGGAGACCCATACAGGGGCAGATCCGCCCTCTTGCAAACTTTGCACTCTGGTTTTTAATCATCGCTGAGCCCAAAGAGAACCAGGTTTCCAGGACCTTCCTTCTCCTCCATACCGTTCTCCCCATCGGAATGAGGGCCCTTTACTATCTTCCCTGCTCTCCCCTGACCAGGTGCCAGTTTGTCTGTATCTTTCTTCAGGTGTGGCGATCAGAGCTTGGCACAGTGAAGGAAGGTTCCAGAGCCTCTCAGTACAGCAGGGTAGATGGAGTTCAGGCCTTGGCGTTTCCTTAGATTTTGAGTTCATTGGCACTTCTTTGCCCTTAGACAAGTCATCGGACTTCCCTTTCTTCCTTCATAAAACGAAGACGAAGGGAGCTGAGAATGTGTGTCTGTTCCTGATGGGCACTGGCATGCTCGTGGTGCCCAGTGTAGAATGGCCAGCAGCTAACAGCCGTCCTGTTCATGGACTGCCTCGCTCTGTACCAGGTACCGCTGCTGAGGGCTTGACGCGATTTACTCTTTGATCTTCACTCTCCAGCGGAAGGATAACTATCAGCCTTATCCCCATTAGACAGATGGAACATTTGAGTCCCGAAGAGGTTATGTCACTTGCCCATGCTTGTGTGGCTGGTAAGAGAAGGAGCCAGGTTTCTATCTGACTGGAGGCCTCCCGGATCTGTTTCCTTAACTTCCGGGCTGTGTTTTACTAACACACTGCGTGGCCCGAGGGTTTGTCTTTGTGTAAATAAGCACATGATCTTGTCACGAGTGTTGCCTAGGAACATCAGAGGTCCCTTGGCAACTACATACTACTGGGAATCTCTTAGGAGAGTCCGGTCCCCACGTGCCCCAGGACGTGTGTGGCTCCCCCACTGCCCCTCCCCCACTGGGTCCTGGCTCCAAGTGTGGCTTGTCACATTCATCAGTTAAATGTCATCTCTGGAACTTGAGATTCTGTCATTCTGTGTATTAGGTGTTCTCTGTTGCTGTGTGTCTGCTCCAGGTTGAAGATGTGGGTAAAGGGGGGGGGGCGGGTGGCTCAGGACAGGAGTCCGGGCAGGCCCTGTGGCTTGCCACCAGTGTTCTCCTTTCAGATTGAGATCTTAATCCGGGGAGACTCACTAGAGGGTGTTGGAACATAGGAGATAAGAGCCTGGACACACCAGCGGAAGGCTTTGCAGGGGTGATGGACGACGGGACCGCCTCTCACAGATGGGCCGGATCTCTGTGTGGGGAGTTGGCGGGCCGAGGGTGGAGGGGGCTGTGTGTAGAACGCAACCAAGGCTGCTGAGCATCTCAAACTCAGGGTTGGGAGGCAGAGCCGGGTCTGGTGGGCCACCAGGCACCCGAGGGACATAGCAGAAAGCATGGTGCTGGAGCAGACGTTGGGTCAAGACCAGCAGGAGGAGGACTGTGATGGGGATAAGGAGGTATGATGCTTTATGGGAAATGCCCCTGCCCTGTTTGGGAGGGTCGAGGGGACGCTACCAGCCCCCTGGCTCCGCACCGCACTAGGTGTCATGGTGGGGGGTAGGGTGGGCGACTAGAAGAGGAGGCTCTTGATCTAGAAGAGCTTGCGGTTAAAAAGCACGAGAGCAATGGCACTTCAGATACATGTGGTACAGACTGCCAGGGTTTCAAGGTAGAATTTAAGAAATCAGATTGAAAAAAATCCCCTCCCTGGTGCCAACAGAAAAAGATCTGCATATTCTTTCTTTTGAACGGTGTTTCAGAAATATGTTGAGATTCGGTTTGAAGGTAAATGGAGAGGATTTATATGACGAGTGTCACTTAGGCATGTGGGGGGACCAGCCCACGCGCCCCAGTCGAAAGGTCCCGAGTAGGGGGTTGGTGTCAGCACAATATCTATAGGAAAGAAGACAGACAAGACAGACAACGTGAATGGTGGAAAAGCCACACTTTACTAAGATAGCCAGGGTCTTATATACCGTGGGTGATTACATCATTTCTTTAATGGTTACATAGTTCAAGGTTTTTGAAGTAAAGATGTGCTCCGGAAAGGGTCATTCTTATCAGGACAGTAGTAAGTACCATCAAGTCATTACAAGAGAGGAATTCCCTAAGAATAGTCTGGCTTCAGGCGGGAGATGAGCCTGAAGAATTTTATGAGGAGATTTACATTTCTTAAGGCCCTTCATCAGTTTTACATGGGCAAGACGCTTATCCTTTAATAAGCAAATTTTTGGCAGCGGATTGTGTTAACTCTCAACAGCAGACAAAGAGCTAGAAAGCAAAGTAAAGGGAGGGCTGGAGCCACTGACTGCCCCAAGTTGATTCAAAGCCTGAAACTATATGCCTCCTTGCAAAGCAATCAGAAAATCGTAGGATGCACAGAAGCCACATGTGCGGCCCAGGAGGCCAAATATTGTTGGAGGGCTTTTTTTTTTTGCCTACTGGGCCCCCACGTAGGCAGAAGGACATTTCTGTGTGACGGAGAAGGGAGCAGTTTCCTTTATAGGCCGTAAGCCCTGGGAACATGGATTGTGCTAAATACAGTGATTTATTCTTTTTTTTTTGATTTCATGGTATCTGGCATGGTGCTTTCACAAAGGAGTTTTTCAACAAGTATTTATCTCACAGTGATCTTGAATAATAGCAAGATGTTTGGTAAGACCTGTGTAAGACGTTCCTTCTGCTCGGTCCTAGTTGGTTAGTAATAACATCTCATAATTATCCTTGACCCTCAGACTGGTATTGTAGCTTAGCATGTTTTTCTTGAAAAAACAGGAAAGCAAGTAGCTATCTCCAAGCTGGGGGCAAAGCCCCCGATAACCCCACCCAAAATGAGAGGGGCTACGCCACTATGGTGTATGTGTGTGTTCGTTTTTCAGGGCTAGTAGTTCACTTGAAGAAATGTTAATGTCTACAAAGAAGTGTGATACGGTTGGTGGCCCTGCCCTCTTGGGATGTGTGCTTTCATGGTGTCTGGTGACACAGTGCGGAAGTCACAGTCACGCTGGTGGGGACTTCTCCTGTCCGCTCTCAAAACACAGTAAACATTTCGACACACTAACAGAAATGGAATTTCGTAGACGAGTGATCTATAAGACCTGAGGTAGGTTACATTTGGAGAAATCCTACCGTCTGTTATAAATGGGAGCCATTCCTTAAAAGTTGCTTTATGTCTCACGTGATGACAGAAAAGGACACACAGTCCCAACCCACGGTGCTCCCAGAGCCATTGAGGCAGGACTATGGAAATTTCTTGAAGCCTGGCCCTCTTCTCTCATTCTTCCTCCACTTTGCCTCAGGTAGGAACACGGACAGCACGGATGTGGCCTGACCCACAGCTCTGCACTTTCTGTAGAATAAGGGCCTTGCTCCCTGGTCCGGCTTCCCACCTGCAGTCCCCTCGGGGTCCTGCACCCTTACCTCTGGCCACCGTGGCCTCATGGGACTGCTGCTCCCATATCACCTGGTGGTCTTGTGCACCTGACATGCTCTAGCCCTGTCCTCTGTCTGTGGTGCCCCTATGCCTCCCTTGCACACCTGATGGACTCTACTCATCCTTGGTTGCCCTTTGGGGCCCGTCTTGCTATCTCCTTCTCCATGGACTCCCCCTCTGCAGCGTGGACTTCCCTTGTGGTGAGTGGCGTGCTGGGGACCCCATGGCTCTGGGAGACCGGCCTGGGAACAGTAGGGTCTTGGAGGCCCCAGAAACCAAGGGTGCGGCTTTGAAGGCAGACCTTTAACCCTTGCAGATGTCTGAGAATGTGGAAGAAGCATCAAGGGTCGTACGGCTTTATCGCTTCTACCTCTTCTGTGAATACCTAGAAAGGACACCTACGAGGAAAATACAAAGAAGGGATTTCCTTGTTCGTGGCCTGAGTTTACAAGGACTTGGCAGTGGTTTTTATGTAGGTGTCTTTAGGGCTTTCCCGACCGTTGTATTGACAGCGTCTACGTGTGTCATGAGGATTGCAGATGCCCATGGACTGTGTGTTCACATAGATTCTAACATTGTTCTGGCTGCTCTAGAAATTAAGATGCTATGAGATGGTCATTATTTTATTCTTCCTTCTCCCCAACGCAATGTCGCTGACATCAGCTCTCCGTTCCCAAAAGGCTGGTTGTCCGCTGGTTTCTGCTGAGCGACAAGTCATGCCTGGAGCCCGGGCACGAGGTATTCAACAGGTTCTTACCGGGGGCCTGGCTGCTAAGGCTTTGCTTCAGAGGGCTGGCAGGGTGTGGGTGATGGGTGGGCCCTACTGCTCACACCTGCTCACTCTCTCAGCCTCACACGTGGCTTCACTCACCGTCTTGCACACCTGTGCTCTCACGGGGACCAGGCTAGGACCCCACTGCCCCCGAGGGAGGGAGGATCCACCCCATAAGGCAGGGCTGTGTGGCCGGCCAGCAGGGGCTGCGCTGGCCTTGCGAGGCGGGTAGGAATTTGAAAGGTGGAAGGATGCATTGTGGGTAGCTAAGCACAGGCACAGCTGTGAAGGCCAAGAAGTGACAGGGTCCCTTCAGGGAATGGTGATGGGTAGCGGGGGTGAGAGAAGGCCTGGGTGGAAGGGATAGCCCTAGGGCGAGAACCTGTTAGGAAGTCAGCCGGAATCACATGGAATCCTCTTCCTGGGCTTTGAGACTACAGGGCTTGAAACCCTCACTGAGGGTTTGACATCTCTATAGGTTGCCTATAACCGTTTACATAGTTTCTTCTGTTTCTTAGGAGCGTTTTCTCATATGCACCTAAAACAAGATGTGCCTTGTACTTTAAATTCTGCCAGAAAGCTTTGCCTTACATGGTCTAGAGTTCTAGCCTTTAGGTTTGGGGAATGCCAGCCCTGCGCGCTGACTGGGCCGAGCTTGCCTCCTCCCAGTGGGAACTCCTTGGTAGGATCTGACGTTAGTGTAGGACACCACCTTTGACACTGTTCTCATCAGCAAGGGTACTTTATAGCCAACAGCTATGTCTCTGAAAACATGGGAGAATTATTTTTGAATAGCGCATCAGGGTGGTTGGATGGGAAGTCATTCTGTGGTTGTCCTTATCCAAAACATACCCCAGCTTTACTGCGAATCTAGATGTCACACTGTGGTCTTTTGTTGTTTGAAACAAGGATACCAGTAAGTTCAGGTACCGGGTCCGTGCGCCCACTTGCTGGAATGGGTTTATCCTTTACGAGGGAAAAATGAAGCTGATCCGTCCTGAAGGCCCGTAAATCACGGAATGCAGTGTGTCGGGATGTGGATTCTTCTCAGCCTTGCAAAATCGTTATCAATATGATCATTTGACATGTGGAAGAAAAGAGCAGGCGGCGATGAGAGATTTTTCTCCTCCACAGATTTCACAGTAACCGTCTAAGGCTCTCCTCTTCAGACCGTTAAGGTCAGTGCTTTGTCAAATTTCACATCAAACCATGATGTCTCAAGAGGCAAACCATTTAGAATTTTTCCCTAACTTACCAAAAAAAAAAAAAAAAAAAAGAGCATAATGACTGTTTTGTTTCCAAGACTTATGACAGGCTCTGTGGCTTTTATTCTGATGGGAAGGAAATGCAGCCATTGTAACTTGCTGTCAGGGATAATATTTTCGTGCCAGCTCTGTGCTAAGTGCTATTTAGAATGTGGAAAAGCTGCCGAATCCTCTCTGGGCCAGTTTGCAGTTGGCAAGCAGGTGCTTTAAGCGGGGACCATTCCAAGTGGGAGAAGCATTCCGGTCCCACGAAAGGCCGAGCCACGAACCTGAAGCAGATGGGTGTTTAGTTGAGGTACGACTATGCCCAGACCAAAGGTTCAGCATTGAATTGGTGAAGGTCGTCATCAGAGACAAAAGGTCAGAGCCTCACGTTTTATCCTCCGCTGATTCTGTATGTGGGCTGTGACCTGTTGTCTAAAGTTTTTGTGGAGCTAGAGGACCTTAACTTCGGAATGGATACACCGCTGAAATTCGATGTGCAGGTGGAAAGGGCACGTGATGAGTGGCGCTGTCAGATAGTCCCCTTGGGGTGGCCGCGAGCTGGAGGAGGTTTATGGGAAGCATTTACAGGCATGAAACAATGGCTGTGCCAGTCAGTGGCTTCCCCCCAGTGCTTTAGTTTTATCCAGAAAATGGTCCTAGAATAGTGGGGAGGAGTCTGGCAAAGGCAGGGGGCGGGGCCATAAGAAGGAAGGGGACTTGTCAGGTCATGTTCAGAGGAGGACTGGGCTTGAAGTGAAAAGGGACATTCCAGGGGCCCAGAGGTGCGTAGGGATGGTGGGCTGCCAGGAACCGTTGTGGGGGTTAGACAGCGTTCTTCCGTCCTGCAGGCCTGGGCAAGACGGATGCGCTGGCCACACACATGTTGCTTCGAGGACACCAGATGTCACTCTGTCTCCCTTCAGGCGCCCTGTTGCCTGATGAGGCTCAGGCACCTGGGCCCGCAAGAGCTTAGGAGACCCTTCTGGAGCCTTGCCCCCATCTCTGTCCTGTCTTCATGTTGTGTTTCCTTCATTTCCCAAATAGGCTCCGCCTCTGGGCCTTTCATCATGGGGTGCCTCCAATACAAACACAGACGCCTTGTCCTGACTTGCTGGCAGCGGGCTTCCCCGAGCCGATTGTCGGGGTTCCAGCCCTGCCTCCGCCTCTTTCCAGCACTGTGAACTCTGTCCCGTTTCCTCTCTGGAAAACAGAGTAGTAACAGTACCCGTCCTTCAGGGAGACGGTGGCACGGGTGGTGGCGGTCACCTTCCTCCTCCTCTGTCTTTTCACACAAACCCGTACCCTTCCCTGTATTGTTTCCGGAGCCCCACCAAAGGAAACGGATGCCCCTTATTCTAGACTCCTTCTCCAGTCCATCCAGGCTGCTCGACCAAAAAATACCGTAGACTGGATGGCTATACCCAAGATCAAGGTGCTGGCAGATTCAGGGCATAAGGACTCGCCTTGTAAGTTGAAAACTTGCCGAGTTACTCTCATTCCTGGGAGGATTAGTGACCCACAGCTCACGCCACACGTTTGTTAGTAAATGCCAAAGCACCATGCAAGCGCCTGTTCTCGGTAACCTCCAGGTCACTGTCACTCTCATTAGATTCCGTGTCCTGATGAATCTTCCTCTCCAGCTTGGACTCTAGGTGTGGTGATCTTTTTTTTTTTTTTTTTTTTTTGTTTCCAGCTCCAAATTGAGACACATAATAGTATGGAGTCAAGCGAACTTATTTGCAGATACCTGACCCTGGGTTGCCTTTGAAAATCTGGGATGTCGTTTTGTCCACAGTCCAGTTGTTTTGACTTCATGACACCCTGTGGCTTATAAGGAGGCTTTCTTAGGGCTGGCACCTGTGCTGTCTTACTCATTTTTTATTTCCCCCGCAGCACCTCGCACTGTGCCTTGCTCACAGTAGGCATCTGGAAAATGTTTTTGAATGCACTTATTATTCCTTAGTAATAGATGTTAAACTGTTTTATGGAAAAACAAGCAAGCTTGGGTTCTCATGTACAAGTATTGAATGTCTGCTGTGGACCAGCCAGTAGCTTTCTTCTTTTAGTGTTACTCTCTGTGAGAACAGAATCGTAATATTCTGGGTCACCACATGACCATTCAGGACAATCATATGTTTTCTTTGTTTTGTTTTTTAAAGATTTTATTTTTAAGTAATCTCTGCACCCAGCCTAGGGTTCGAACTTGCAGCCCTGAGATCAAGAGTTCCATGCTGTACCGGCTGAGCCAGCCCGGTGCCTCAGGACAATCACATGTTAAAGGGAACATTAATGCATGAATCCAACAGGGCCGCCATATTGCACGGTGCCTGGGGGAGAGGGGTCCACGTTGTAATCAGGAGGCCTGCTTAAGGGGTTGCTTGGTACATTGAAAGGGTTTGAGAATCCAACCTGGGCATGGAGAGCAGGACCCTACGACATGGAAAGTGGCCCCTTTAGAGCTGTGCGACTGTGGGGTGGTCTGAGTGGTTATGTTGGTGCCCACACACGATGGAGAAAGGGCTCTTGAAGGACCGCTGGGCCCCAGTAAGAGAGGTAATATTCCATATGTGCCGCTTGCCATTTTGCCTGTCATAGAAAATCATCTGGGATAGCTTATAATGAAGGTATAGGCCGAATAAAATGAGAATGATTGACGGGATGAGGAAGGAAGGGACATAAAACATGGATTTGAGGTGGCCAGGAGTCTCCTGGCCTCCAGGACAGAGAGCAGCATGCTGGGGTGACACGTTCTCAGGCACGAAAGGGTCCACATCCTGCAGGCTGTCGTGGGTTTGGGGAAAAAGATGCTGGCGTCTTTGACCAGCCTGCACCTGGGCACTAGCGGTGGGGCCCATTTTTGGGCCAGCGGAGTCATTAAGGCCCCTTAGCATCCTGGCTGAATCTGAAATTCCTCTTGGAATGCTGAGGGTTATGTAGACTGTAGCTTCCCAAAGCCAGTTTTCCCGCAGGCCAGAGGAAGGGAGGAGTATAATGACAATGTGCTCGCTTGTGAGAGCTGATTGGTGGTCAAGGGACTTTCCCGAGGTGATACTGTTGAACAGACACCAAAGGATCTTTCCTCGCCAGCCCGTTATCTTAAACCCAGGTTTTATGGGTAGGAACTGGGAACCCTTGGGAAGCCTTCCCCCACTAAGAACGTTGCCTGGTACTCTCGTCCTGGGCACGTCTCTGTCCAGGCCCATTGGAGCTTGGCTGAACTATTCCAGATCTCTCTTCCGGGGAAGAGATTTTGAGTCTGATGAACCAGACTCTGCCTGATGGTGGGAAAGGCCTAGAACAGAACCCTGGTTTTCGGCTTGCATTTGAACCCTGAAGGGGAGTACCTTCCTCCGCCCCTTGCTGACGTGGTCGTTGATGAAAGTGGATGTTGGAGGAGGCAGCTCTTCTCAGGGTGAAAAACACAAACCCCTGACTTTAGACCTAGGAAGTTCAGTGACAGCTTCGATAAATGCCATCCGGGAATGCACGTCTGACGCTTTGCGAGGAAATTTCAATTTTCGGCAGGTTAGAGCCAACCAAGAAGAAGAAATATATGAAGGAGACTTGGGTAAGGGGACTCAGACATGTCCGGCTGTAAAAGGAGCGGGCCTTCTCTCCCCGCATTTCCCCAGCTGTGTTTCTCTCCCCGACTTGTCCTCCTCGGGGTGCGTGAATGGCTGAACTCAGAACAAGGCTTTTGCAATCTGTGCCGTGTGAATACGGTTTTTGTTCTTTCGGTTTAATTTGCATTTGGTGTCTGGAGTGCCTGGTCATGGAAAGAGCCAGCGCTTTGTTTGGGGTAATGAGGGCTGAGGTTTCAAATCAGTGTTTCTCGGTTTACCCAGTGTCAAGTGTTATTTGAGTAACAAGCCACCGCGTTGCTTGCTCCTTGCTCTGAGGCCCTGCGAGTCTCCGTTTACAAGTTAGATTTCTGCAGACTCCCAAGTCGACAGATCAGAGGCTGATATCCTGAAAGAGACGACTATATTCGCAACTAGAAAGTTCAGTCCCCGTTACATGCATTTTCATTCTAGGGCCGATTCTTCTTTAAACCTCTTCAGATGGTTGTTTCTGCCCTTGTCAATTACTTCATCGCAAGGGTCAGTGATAAACCAAGAGAAAGGGAGGAGCCAGTGCGGAAGACTTTCAGTTGAATGGGATCGAGTTGGGTGCTTCTTGGAAAGTGGGTGAATTATTCATGATGATCTGAATGAGGGCATTCTTTTAAACTGGTGTAGAAGCAAATGGTTAACGCATTTAGTAAGCCGGTAGTGTTGATCGGTCTGCCAGGAAGCTTTAGAGCCTAGGAGATGAGCTCCTTGTGACTGTGGGGGTTTTTTGTTTTTGTTTTAATGTATCTACTTCAGTAACTCCAGGCCTACCTGATTTTATCCTTTTCTCTGTTTTTTTCTTTTCCTAAACATTTTTTTCAGTAATTTTTCCAGTAATTCATGTTGAAATAGGATCATGTATACAGTTCTTCTTCCCGTCCCATTGCTGTTGCTGTCCCAGAGACGTTCCTTTTGTGCGAGAGGCAGTCTTAATGCCAAGGGTCGGGGAGGAGTGTTGAGCGCCAAGAGAACTGTGGCCTATCTATTTAGAGAGGCATAGGTCCTAGGAAATCTGACTTAAAGAAAAAATATCCAACTAGTGTTACCAGCTCAGCTACCTGAAGCCTTTTATTTTGCAACCTGATCAGAAACAGAAAGTGAACAAAATTGGCCCCTGAAAATAGGACAAAATCCCTACGCTAAACATTGTGCACTTTTCTTTCAGAGAAGTGTCTGGATTTTCTCCTAGGACCAATTTTGACGTCATTTTGTTTTCCTTCTTTGAAATGTGAAATGTAAAATAAAATGTGTAGAAGTGCTAAACATTTGATCCTTTAGCAGTTGCTGTTTCTAAGCTGCTCAGCCCTTGTTTGCACGCTCATATCCAGCCCATGATTTGGTGTCTGAGATCACAGCACAGAAGAGTCGGGGAGCGGGGAAGAGGGGCTGTCCTGGCTCGTCACGTAGTAGGTGCTCAGTGAATGTGTACCCAGAACAAGGCAAATAGAATGAGGGGCACTGCACCTTGCATGTTTCTTTCTCTGTGTAGCAGTGGAGAAAATGTCACTGATGCATTGCAGCTACTTCTCCTCAAGCTGTTTACTATATTTGGTCCCGATGTGTTGTGCATAGATACGTGCACATATTGTTTGTATTACTACATGTCCACATATCCAGGCAGCCCTTGCTGATATGAGTTTCAGTTACCATCCTCTTAAAAATACCAGTCCCCCAGCAACACAGTTCAGATTTCAGTTACCCTCACAGTGTGTTAGCTGGGATTGCCTAAAGTACACAAACTTTGCGGCCAGTGTGTCAGTCCACAGAGTCGCTACATACATAACAGATGCGCGTTGTGATCAGTGACCAGTCACACCCCTTCTTTCAAAGTCTGTGATGGGCCGCTACACGGTCCCTCCGTACGTGTACAGGCGGCAGTGTGTGTAGTTTGGTTGCCTTCTTGTCTTCCATCAGTAAGTCAATAGGCCTTTTTATAAAAATCTCACAGATTGAGAGGGAATTGGCCAACAAAGGTGAACGCGTGTCACAGAAGTTAAAACTGTGGAAAGTGACATTCATAACCTACATGGAGTTGCAGGAGAAATGGCTTTCTGATTCTTCAGGTGGAGAGACTGGGAGCGCAGCCGGGGGAAGGTGAGGAAGGCGAACTGTCCACGTAAACAAGGAAACTGGGCGTGAAGAAGGTAGTGAAGTTGCCAAACCAAAGCAGAGTTTACATTAAAGGAATGCTCAGATAGAAAGTGCCAATGATAAGTTTGTGCAGTGTTAGGAAGGACCATGCGCAGTATCCGTGATGGCCAGCAGGTGGTGACAGCCCAAGTGTCCGTCCGTCCGTGCGTGAGGGGATAAACCACTCGTGATCTAGAAATACAGCTGGAGTATTACTTGGTCGTAAAAAGAGTGAAGTACAGATAACGTGGCACAGCATGAGTGAACCCGGGAAACATGATGCGAATAAAGAAGTCAGGTGTAAAAGGTCGTGTACCGTGTGGTTCCATTTATATGAAATGTCCTGGAGGAGGTAAATCGCTAGAGCCAGAATACAGATTGGTGGTTGTCATGGTGGGCTGGGGAGGGTGGGGTCACTGGTTCATGGGTTCAGGGTTTCCTTTTTGGGGTGCTGAAAATACTTCAGAACAAAACAGAGGTGGTGGTTACACTGCCTCTGAATTCTTCAGAGTGTTTACTTTGACCTGAAACCGTAAAAACCCTAGAAGACAGCGTAGGCAATAATTTCTCTGACATCGGCTATAGCAACATTTTTTTGGATATGCCTCTTGAGGCAAGGGAAATAAATCAACTATTGGGACTACTTTGAAATTAAAAAGTTTCTGCACAGCAAAGGAAACACTGAACTGAAAGGCATCCTTCTGAATGGGAGATCTTTGCAAATGACGTATCCATTAAGGGTTAGTATCAAAAATGTGTAAAGTACTTCTACAACTCAACACCCCAGAAGCAAATAATCCAATAAAAAAATGGGCAGACGACACGAAGAGACATTTCTCCAAAGAAGACTTCGAGGTGGCCAGCGTCACTCATCATCAAGGACATGCAAATCAAAACTACCAGGAGGTGGCCCCTCGCACCTCTGAGAATAGCCAAAGTCAAAAACACAAGAGATGGGTTGGTGAGGATGTCTGGAAAGGGGAGCCCTCTTGAACTCTTGGTGGGAATGCAAACTGGTGCGGCCAGTGTGGAAAATAGTAAGGAGGTTCCTCGGTTAAAAATAGAAGAGCCCTAGAATCCAGCCATTGTACTGCTGGGTATTTACCCAAGAAAATGCAAAAATACTAACTCAAAGGGATACATGCACCGTTATGTATATAGCAGCAGTGTTTACAGGAGCGAAATTACGGAAATAGCCCATTGTGTCCATCAACTGATGAATGGGTTAAGAAGACGGGGTGTGTATTTATACAGTGGAATATTATTCAGCCATAAGGATAATGAATTCTTGTCATTGGCAACAGCATGGATGGAGCTAGAGGGTATAATGCTAAGTGAAAGACCAGTACTACATGATTTCACTCATATGTGGAATTTACAAAGACGACAAAAGAAATGAAGACTCAAATATGGAGAACAAACAGATGGTTACCAAGAGGCGGTTGGTGGGGAGATGGGTGAAGTACGTGATGGGGATGGAAGAGGGTAAATGAACACCAGGTATTACATGGAAGTGTCGAATCTCTATTATGTGCACCTGAAACTAAAACTATATGTTAACTGTGATTGAAATGAACATAAAAGTGATCATTTTAATCTGTTTATTGTTTCAATTTAACCTCAAAGAGTATGACAATTTGCAAAGGTAAAAATGCTTTTTTGTATAATAAGTTATGCTTTAAGAAGGTAGCACTTTTAAACTACCGATAGGTTTTTTTAACAAAGAAATCAAACGCTGTAATTTCTAATGTTCTAAATGACATTGCACTTAAGTATTAGCCTGATTATTGTTTTCCTTTTCCCTGCACATTTATAAGGTTTTGACAAACATTTAAGGGTTACAAGATAATGGCAGTGATGGCAGTGTTTTGTGATAATTACCAGGATCACTTAGCACAGTTTCATCTTCTATGGTCATTTTTTTTTAAGTGTATTATTTTATTTATTTGGAGAGTGAGCGAGTAGGGGAGGGGCAGAGAGAGTGGGAGAAAGAGAATCCCAAGCAGGCTCCATTGCTGTCAGTGCAGGGCCCGATGTGGAGCTTGGACACACGAACTGTGACCCAAGTTGAAACCCAGGATGCTTAACCACCTGAGCTACCCAGGCACCACTTGTGTGACCATTTTTAATTTTCTCCTCCTCCTGTGAAGAATTGAGGACTGCCTGTACCCATATTTTACCATGTTTGCAGGTATATGTAATGTTTGTACGTTTCATTACAGTGCATTGTTAGAGTATACACCATTCACTCTTCCAACAAGAATCCTGAGATGTGTCTTCTATAGCGTGCATGTTTTCACATGGTACTTTTTTGGAAGGAAAAACTACGAAAGCCAGCCCACAAGAAATTACCAGGTAGGGGTCATAGTCTGTGATGTTGGCTCTGCTCATAAAGCACATGCTTCGCCTTTTCCAGGGCCAGCCTTCCAGAGCATTTAGATTTCAGAAACTGCCTTGAGAAAGAAAACTCTAGAACACCCAGCAAGTAATGATGGCAGCAGCCGGCAGTGGGTCGAAGTCCGTTTTGCCGTGCAGAGGGAAAACCGTTTTAGGTTGGCTGTTGATGGGTGTCTAGTGAAAGAGGCCTGAGCCCGGGTGTCAGGTGGCCCTGGCCTGGGCACACCCCTGTGTGGGGGCATTTCTGCTGCAGAGGTGGCCTGAGGCCCTCGGGACACTGTCCAGATCAGCTTGCGGGCTGGAAGCCTGCGTCCAGAATGGCGGATGGTATTTAGCCTGGGGTTGTGGAAGTCCCTTTCTGTACCGGCTCTGCAGCCTTGCCTCCAACTCCAGTTCACATTTTAAAAATCCCACCAGAAGCCTCATGTATCTGTAGGCATCGGAGATAATTATGAATCTGTCATCGTGCGGAAAGAGAACAACAGCAAACCCTCAAGCTCCTGGGGAGGTCGCAGCCCCCCACCCTTCAGTCTCTCGAGTGCCAGGGATCTGTGGCTTTAAGGGAGCGCAAGACCCAGACCCTGCACTCTGGGGTGGTGGAGTGTGACACGGGTCGCCGGCAGGATGGCCTGTCCTCCCGCTTCTCAGGTGAGATATGGCTTGGGGCTAATGAAGGACCCTTCTTACAGTGCTGTTACGAGGATTAAACGGTGTAACGTATGTAAAGGGCTGAGAGCAGGCGGGAAGTGTTTTTAAACAAAATTCTTATCCTAGAACTAAAGTGCATTAAAATTCCTGGTCACATTTTGCCCTTGATGATCTTGCAGAGGAAGTGGGGCCACAGCTGTTGTGCGTTGAGCATCTCGCTGTGTGGCAGAAGTCACACTGCAGGCAAGGGGCTGAGGCGGAGTCTGAACTTGTCCCCAGACCCTTCGCTCTCGGCTTCCTGACTGACCTGGCAGACTAGGAAGGGTGTTCACCCACTCTGGCTGCCATGGGAAAGGACTGCGGCCTGGCTGCCGAAATAAGGGACCTTTATTTCTCACAGGTCCGAGGCGGAAAGTCCAAGATGAAGGTGTCCAGAGGGTTGGTGCCTTCTGAGGCCATCTCGTTGGTTTGGGACACCGTCTTCTCCCTGCGTGCTCACGTGATCTTTTTTCCTGTGTACCTGTGTCCAGATTTCCTCCTCCTTTTTTTTTTTTTAAATGTTTATTATCTTGAGAGAGAGAAAGCAAGCAGAGGAGAGAGAGGGAGACATAGAATCCGAAGCAGGCTTCAGGCTCTGTGTTGTCAGCACAGAGCCCAGTGGTGGAACTTGAACCCACGAACCATGAGATCGTGACCTGAGCCGAAGTCAGACGCTTAACTGACTGAGCCACCCAGGCGCCCCTTGGTTTCCTCCTCTTATAAGAACACCAGTCATGTTGGATTAGGACCTCCCTAAGGACTTCGTTTTAACACAATCACCTCTTTAAAGAGCCTGGGTTCAAATACAGTCACATTCTGAGATGCAGGGGGTTAGTTAGGACTCGAGCATGAGAATTTTCGGGAAACACAACTCAACCCCTAACAGGAGAGGATCAGTAGTAAAAATAGAGGGATGGATGCCTGTATCAGGAACTGGAGTGAGGGCAGACTCAGCAGATTGGAACTCATGAGGCAGATGGTTGGTCTAGGTGATTTTTGGGTTCGATTTCAGGCATGGTTTTCAAAGGACAAAGAGGAGCAAGTGGACTTTGTGTGTGGCGAGAAGAGCGGCCCCAGACCACAGCGATCCGGGTTGAGCTGAGCTGGGGTCTGCAGGCACACGGGATTTGGGTAGAGCTGGGTGAAGGGGAAGAGGCACTGAGTAGCTGGTTGCGTGGTAAACATCGGCCTGAGAAGTCTGTGTTTTGTTTTGATAGGCATTTGCGTCCTTTACTGAGCAAGTATTTATGGAGCACCTCACGTCTAGGCTCAGAGTGCAGTTCCCGACAGCCCAGAGAGACTTTGGGTCTCCGGGTAGATCCCTCAAGGTAGCTTCTGACCGTAAAATTATTGAGTCTGTGGTTGTAGAGAACTAGATTATGTAAATTTTCTGAAATTAAATTTCTCAAGTATGCCTTAATTTTATTAACAAATGTTATTTTAATCAGCAAATTGTGGAGCCGTAGAGATTAAATTTAGAGCCGAGACTGACTGGGTGTACATCCTGGCTTTGTCCCTCATCAGCTTCGTCAGATTTATCTTCTGACATAAATGGACCAAGCTTCAATTTTCTCAGCTGTGCAAAGTGGATAATTGTACACATCTCACTGGGTTGATGGAGAGCGTGCATATGCAGTAGTGCATGTGAAGGTTCTAGCACCGTGTCTTTCTTGGGCGCGTGTTCATAACTGTATTTGAAGGAGGGTATCGCTAGGCACGTTGGGGGTCTTTTGAAAAGATTTTTATAATAGAGGGAAATAAATCGCAATGAACTTTGGGTTCATTCATTCATTCATTCATCAACAGCAAAAACGTGTGAGCACCAGCCAACAATTGGAGTGTAAAGGAGTAGAAAATGGCAAGACCCCTGATCTCAGCTTCTGGCCGGGCGGCCAAGACCAGGAGGAAGTGGAACGGATGGGTGTGTTGAAGAGGGTTGCCTTTTAGGAGAGAGGATTCTTGTAGGTGAGCAAGCACTTGCATTAAAATTTGACTTCCTGAGAAATTCATCACCCAGAAGAGTGGAAAGTTCTTTCAGACAAGCAGAGCGGCGGGTGCAGGAGTCTGGAGGGTGCACAGCATGGCTAGAAAACAGCGAAGGAAAGAGTCTGACACGGGGTGAGGAGTGGAGGAAGACGCCACATGAAAGGGGGGAGATCTCACGGGCAGCAGGGAGTCGCTGAGGAGTTTTAGCAAGGCTTTTCAGTGATCCAGATGAGATCGAGATCTTGAACTTGGGCTGCAGTAGCCTGGAGGAGAGGGCAGATTCCAGAACTGTTGAGGGGTTGGTGTTGGAATGGATATGGCTGGGGTGGGGATGACTGGGTTCCTAGCTCGAGTGTCTGGGTGACCGTGCCTTTTGTATGGATGCTGGGTGTGTGGGGCAGGTGAGCCGATGCTGGGGTCGTAGACTGGTTGAGTTGGAGACATCAGGGGACAGCACAAGTTTTCCTTTCCTGTAGGTAGGTGACCCTCCTCTGGGTTTGGAACCATCTGCATAGGGAAGGACGGTGAGTGTGATTGCCTGTCTCTTCCGAGGCTTGGCCCTGAGGAGTCGAGTTTGAGATTTGATGTCTTTGGTAGTGGTTACAATTGCTCACAAGTATTTGGACCTTTCCTCTTCAGGATTGACAGTGGAATTATATCTCCCTGCCCCAGTGAGGTCAGAGGTGGTCATGTGCCACCTGGGGATGAATTAGAGGGTGAACAGGGGAGACTCCTGCTGATTTGGAGCCAAGATAACACGAAGCCGAGTGCTCTTGGCTGTGTTCCGTTCCGCAGGGCCGCCCGGCTGTGTGATGAGCCTGGGTCCCCGAGCGAGGTCAGGGCCTCCATGCCACAGACTCAAGTGGACACCTCATGGCCCTGCACTGAGGAAGAAACCTTTGCTATCGGCTTCTGAGACGCTTAGATGTCAGTGGTGGCTTTCTACCGTCCCCTGGCCCCCTCTCGATTCAAGTTGTTTTACAAGAGGTTCAACTTGACTGATTGTCCTTTTCTAGACTATAAATCAGTCTTGAATGACTTTTTGGCCAATATGTGCCTCTGTGTGTGTGTGTGTGTGTATACACATACATATAGATAAATACAGCTGCAACCGAAAGCATTTCTTTGTCACTGTTATTACCTTCACCTGCATTTTTAAATGAATTAAAGGTCAGACATTCATGTGCTCTTTAAAAAACAGCTTTATAGAGATAGACTTCACCTGCCGCACAGTTCACCCATTGACTCGGAAGCGTACCGTTCTGTGGCTTTAAGTAGATTCGTAGATCGGTCAACTCACATTTCCATTGCCCCCAACAGAAACGCCACTCCACAGTCCTGCCACACCCTCCCTTCCCCGCCGCAGACGACCTGTAATCTGCTTTGTGTCTCCTGGACGTCCGTGTCTCCTGGATGTTTCCTATAGATGGAGTCTTGGAATGTATGGTCCGTCATGCCTGACATCTTGCACTTAGCATAATGTTTCCAGAGCTCATCTATGATGTAGTCTGTATCACTGTTTCCTTTCTTTTGCTGTCAAAAAGTATTCCGTGGTATGGAATATAGTGTGCTGTAAAACCGTATGGTTTCTAGAGATGGACGCAACACTGTGACCTCTCTAGAGCTGTGGGTATCCACTCGTCACTTGATGGACATGCGGGTTGTCTCCACGTCCTGTCTGTCATGAAAAGCACTACTATGAACACCCGTAGAGTCTTGTATAGTCTTGTCCAAGTTATTCTGTGAACGTGTTCTCATTTCTCTTGGTTATACCTATGGGCGGAATTGCTGGGTCTTAACGCTGTTTCTACATTGAACTGTTTGAAGAACACGTTCCCACCAGCAGCGGGTAAGGGTGGCTATTCTGCGTGTCGCCGCCAATACCTGTTACTGTCCGTCTCTGACTGTAGCCATCCTGGTGGGTGTCCCATGTTTTACGTTGTTTAACAGGAAACTTAGATGTCACAGTCCCGCCTTCCTGTCTTCACACAGGCTTTCATTGCAGCTCATGTTTGTTCCTTTGTGTGGGTTTATTAGTGTTGTCCATGTGTATGTTTCCCGGGGACATGCTTACCTCCTATTGACAGACCTACACATTCCCTCCTTAAAATACTCTGGGGGTGTAGGGCTGGCTCAGTCACTTAGGCGTCTGACTTCGACTCAGGTCATGATACTGTGGTTCGTGAGCTCGAGCCCCACGTCAGGCTCTGTGCTGACAGCTCAGGGCCTGGAGCCTGCTTTCCATTTTGTGTCTCCGTTTCTCTCTTCCCTACCCTGCTTGCGCACTCTCTCTCTCTATCAAAAATACATAAACGTTAAAAAAAAGTTTTTTAAAATGCAGTACTTTGTTGAGTGTTGGGTTCTTCTCAAGCAGCTGTCAAGCCCACAGCGGCTCTGGTTGAGGAACACTCCAGCTTCAGCCAAAATGAGAATTAGTCCTGCCTTAGCATGAAGATCACCTCTTCTCACTTAAGTGAGGAACTTTGGTTGGTGGTCCTGAGTCTGCTTGAGTTTGTGGTGGCAAAGTCCGATGTCTTTTCAGTATATATTTGAATATTCATGTTGTAAAACCACATGGTTTCTAAAGAGAGACATGATTCTAAAAGTGGGAACCCCCTAGAGTTCATGTACTAAGTTAACATGCCATTAAAAAAGTTTTTTTAAATTTATTTATTTTTGAGAGACAGAGAGAGAGAGGGAGACACAGAATCCAAAGACAGGTTCCAGACTGAGCTGTCAGCATAGAGCCCGACGCGGGGCTCGAACCCATGAACCATGAGTTCATGACCTGAGCCGAAGTCAGATACTTAACTGACTGAGCCACCCAGGTGCCCCAACATGTCATTTTGAGTGACTAGTCTGCCATTGTGGTTGAGCAGGGCCCATGCCTTCATGGATGGTCAGGTCTAGCTGGGGACAGACCTTGCAGGAATAAAGGCGTTACAGACAGTAAAAGGGCTGTGAAAGAAAGTGGTCCTCTCTAGAGAATGAGGGGGGCTCCCAAGTTGAGTTTTGCCTGTTTTGGTGGGGGATGGGTTAGGAGGGACCTCCTGGAGGAAGTGACACTTCATCCCAGACCCAGGGGAAGGGGAGGGGCACTGTGAAGGCAAGGCTGGGAAGCTCTGACAGGTTAGAGGAAGTGCAGTGAGCTCCCATTGTTGGAGGGTGGGGGCTGGGAAGGGAGGAAGCTGTGACAGGCCAGATTGGGCAGGGCTCTGTGGACCAGCTGATAGTTTGGACATTATTCAAAACACAGTGAGAAATCATTGAAAGGCTTTAAGCAGGGGTATGGCATCATCCAATTTAAAAAGTTCACTTTGGTTGCTGTGTGTCAAATGCATCGCCATGGTGGGGGGTGGGTGGCAAGAACGGGCGGAGGGAGCCCGAAGTGTCAGGGATCCACCTGCCCAGGGACCCAGCTGGAGGCGTTGGGGCCGGGATTGCTGCTGGGGCCCTGGCACCCTTGGTTCTTCGGTCTCTGTAAGGACACTCACACACGAGCTGGTGGCGGGTCCCATCTGCTCGCCTCTGTCACAGGGAGCCGTCTCCACAATGTGTGTCGTTTCAGTTGCCAGCCGGCCAGCGAAGACCAGGCAGAAGCCATTCCTGAGCCTCCAGGGCCGAGCTTTCGCTAGAACACATGGTTCAGTGACCTTTCCGTGGTGAAAACTCCTCAACCAAATGCGAAAACGTGTTCTTGAAAGCTTCTAACACTTGGGCGTATTTGTTATTTTTGTGGGGAGCTGACGTGTGGCTTCTAGTGACAGTTTTGCTGCCAGGCCAGTATCTGTATAGTAAAGGTGGTGCCTTTCCTGTCATCTTCTTAACATTATTTACTTATTTAATGTTTATTTTTGAGAGAGAGAAGGACTCAGAATGTGAGCTCGGGGAGGGGCAGAGAGAGAGGGAGATGCAGAATCCGCAGCAGGCTCCAGGCTGCGAGCTGTCAGCCCAGAGCCCGATGCAGGGCTCGAACCCATGCACGATGAGACTGTGACCTGAACCGATGTCGGAAAACACGTAACCGACTGAGCCACGAGGAATGACTTAACACTTCCCTTGATCGTTGTATCTCACCCGCTTTTTGACTGGAGAGGAGGTGCGTCCTGGCCGTGGTGTCCGGCAACGCGGATGGACCGGCGGGGATGCACGCCGCACGTGGACCGGTGGGAGCACATCCGTGAATGGTATTCACGCAAAACTTGTGGGTTGTGACTTGACCTTTTGTGCAATCTTGACATCACAGGCTGTGGAATAGGATTCTTCTCCCCCTGCTAAGAGGTCAGAAAAAGCAGGGCGACGCGTGCATTTGGCAGGCCCCAGACGACGCTGCGTTTGTGAACTGCACGCCCGGGTTGGAGATCCAGGGTTGTTGGAGGAGGCCGATGTTTAGACCCCCTGATTTTTAGGTAACTTGATCACATCCGGCACTGCCAAATTTCCTGAGAGCCGCTGTGCCTCCTCTCCAGGTCTCGGCGCCCGTGTGAGGACTTGGCACCCTCCAGAGCCCACCTCCTTGGGCCTTGGGTGATTCAGTCCGAACTGGCAATGAACTGTCGTGTCCAGTGATTTAAACAAGCTCAGGCTTTCATTTCTCACCTGCCGTCTTCCCGTCCTGTGAGCATTTTCTCTGGGTCACCGAATCGACCGTAAAATCATTTCATTTTACAGAAATGGAAACTCAGATGTATTATTAACACATTGTGCTTTTAAGCTCAGAGGTGAAGAGCCATGAACTTCCCTAAGGCTTTATCCTGACTGTGGTTTTGGCTTAACTGTGGATGTTAGAGGGGCGGATGCCTGAGCCATCCCAGGCCTGCCCCGTCAGAATCTAAGGGCCCGGGGCTTGGGAATTTGCATTTTATTTATTTAGTATAAAAATTTTATTTAACGTTAAAACAATTTTGTGAGAGAGACAGAACACGAGCCAGGGAGGAGCAGAGACAGAGAGGGAGACACAGAATCTGAAACAGGCTCCAGGCTCTGAGCTGTCAGCACAGAGCCTGACGTAGGACTCAAACTCGGGAAGTCGGGAATGGTAAGATCATGACCTGAGCCACCCAGGCATCTTAGGGGATTTGCATTTTAAAATAGTCTCTCCAGGGGCACCTGAGTGGCTCAGTCAGTTAAGCGTGAGCTCTTGGTTACCACCCAGGTCATGATCCTATGATTTTGTTTGTGAGTTTGAGCCTCGAGTTGGGTTCCACACTGACAGTGAGGAGCCTGCTTGGGATTCTCTCTCTCCCTCTCTCTCTGCCCCTCCCCTTCTCTCTCTCTCTGTCACTCTCAAAATAAATAAACTTAAAACAAAATGTCTCGGTAGGTCTTTGCACTCAAAGTTGAGAGCCACCTCGGTGGCCTCTGCACTCCTTGGCCCCGCACGTGAGTACGGTGCTAGGGTTCAAGAGCGTCCAACAGACACATCCCACACATCCTGTCCAGGGAACAGCAGCAGAATTCATCCATCGTCTTTACTAGTGCGCAAGCTCGACACCAGCGAATGTGGTTCATGTGGCCTGGCCCCTGGACTTGCTCATGCAGAACTGGGCAGACTCAACACCCCCTCGCCATGGCCATGAGGGTCGGTGCTGTCATGGGCTTGGGTTCCCCCCGGGTCCGAGGAAGAGGGAAGGTCTCTAGACGGTGGGGGAGTTGGAACCAGTGGAAGGCTCCTAATCTGCTTATCTGGGCATTTGTTGCCTGGGAGGGTGGGGGGGAGCCAGCGAAGGTGACAGGATGCTGGTTGGTGTCCCTCCACGAGAAGGAACTTAGTTCCGGGCCAGGGACGGCAGCCTGGCCCAGCCTCCGTACCTAGGAGAAAGCCGGTGCCTGGGAAATGTTTGAGGAAGGAGCTAAGAGCTAAGAAACTTAGATTTTCTAGTCCGAAGCACGTGTACAACTCTGTCCTCCATCTGCCCCGCTTCCTCCAGATGCCGGGGAAATCACATACATGCCTGGAGGTGGAGGGGCTTCTCTGGGCCCCCGCTAGCCTCTGAGCAGGAAAAACAGCCTGTCCTTATACCAACTAGAATGATCTACGTTAAAGGTAATAGGTCATCAGTTGATTTTTTTTTTTATATTAAAAAAAATTTTTTTTTAAATTTGTTTTTGAGAGACAGAAACAGCACAAGCAGGGGAGGGTCAGAGACAGAGGGAGACACAGAATCTGAAACAGGCTCCAGGCTCTGAGCTGTCAGCACAGAGCCTGACACGGGGCTTGAACCCACGAACCATGAGATCATGACCTGAGCCGAAGCTGGATGCTTAAGTGACTGAGCCACCCAAGCACCCCTGATTTTTTTTAATTGCTCCCAAATTTAAGTACATTTTTGAGTTTAGATGTTTGCTTCTGTATGTTAATCTTTATAGGGAAGCCTGTTGTGTTGGGAAGGCTGAAATGCTATGCTCGTGAAACAGGGTCTGGAAGTAAGAAAAATCACAGTGTCTCACAGTGAGTTTTGGGTATTTCCCTCCCCATTGTTTGGAAGGATGCGACTCTGGTTTTGGTCACCCCAGCGTCCTTGCCTGTGACCCACGCAGAACGTTCCTGTCTTCATCGGTGCTGTCAGACGCCTTTTCTCTCTCAGCCTCTAGATGATGGCTCCCTGTCTTACATTCAAGTATTTTTCTTATTTTCTTTCTTCCTTTCCTTTTTCCCTTCCTTTCTCCTTTCCCCTGCCCCTCCCCCTCCCCTTCCCTTTCTTCTTCCCCTTCCCTTCCTCTCTTCCCTCCCCTTTTCCCCCTCCCTCTCCCTCCCCCTTTCCTCACCCCTTT
>PISW01013775.1:0-16003 GCA_004023785.1 Mungos mungo
GACAAGTGACACGAGAGAAGACTTCGTTCAGAGACTTGAAAGCGAGCAGCACGAACCTCACTGCTTCGCGCCCGACCGCGCCTGCCAGCGGCCCGTCCTCCGGAGCCGCGTCCTGCCGGGCACACTTGTCGTCGGCGGCGTCCCTGGGGCCGGGCTTCCCCTTCAGCCAGGCGGCGCTAGGAAACACGGAGATCACTGCCCGGGGACCCCTCCCTCCACACCCCTGGCCCCGGATCCAAGCAGGGGCCGGGTGGAGGAGGCGCAGGCTCCTGCAGGACCAGGCTCAGGCCCCCCGCGCGGTTCTCCTGGGCCCCACGCACCCCACCCCCAGGCCAGGCGGAAGAGAGTGAGGGGTGAGCGGCAATAAAGCCCTGTCATAACGCAGAGCTACCCTGACGCGATGGCTTCCTACCGTACAGAGCGGCCCCGCCCCCCACCCCCCACCGCCGCCTGACCTGCCCTCTGCACCCCAGAACACAGCCCGGTCTCTCAGGTCACAGGCCTCAACTCCCACCGCCCGACATTTCTACAAGCTTCCAGCTGAATCCCGGCTTTGTGCTGCCGCAGACGCAGAGAAGGGAACTCGGAGCAGAGGAATGAACGCGGCGGACGCGGATGCGTGGTGGCACCGGGAGGCCTGGCCGGAGGCCCCCCCTGCCCTGCTACCGACGACCCTCGTCCTGACGCTGCAGCTTCCGCTTGAACATGAGGGCGGCTGGGCTCGCATGTCACTCACTCAGCACCCTTGGAGTCCCAAGGTGGTCCCTCCTCCCACATCCCTGCCCAGCTGGCCTCCGGAAAGGCAGGCCTTCCTCCCCGCACCGCTGCCAGCCTGGCTTCCAGAAAGGTGGGCCCTCCTTCCCACACCCCTGCCCAGCCAGCCTCTAGAAAGGTGGGCCCTCCTCCCCCCACCTCTGCTCCACCGTGCTTCCAGCTACTTCCATTCCATGCTAAACAGTCACCCTGTACGCTGACCAATTCCCCCAGGGACTACTGCCACCTGACCAGACCCGCTGTCCCGGAGGACCCGTCCCCCCAGCTCTGCAATGGCACCTCGTCCCTGCGTGCAGTGGACAAGGGGACGGCGGTAACATCTGCATGGCCCTCACATCCCCTGCAGTCAGTGAGATCCGTACGATTTTAGGATTCAGCATCTTGTCTTGGAACTAGGGTTATTTCTAAATATTCATTCATTCAGCAGAGATTTCCTGACCCACCAGGAACCGAGAGGAGTCAGGCCCTGACTAGCCACCGACACTCAGCGGTGAGAGGCGCCGGCTTCCGGCCTCGGGTCGCTGGACCCACCACGTGGAGACCCCCACAGGGGGCCACGCGGCTAGGGCGGCCACGTACCGACGGCCAGGGAGGACTGGGGCGCCGACGGGCCGCTGGACCAAAACGCCTCACGTGTTTCTCACCCACGGAAGCTTCTCTCCGTAACGAGAGCTAGGGTGGCCACTCCCAGAGCTCTGTACGTGAGGTCACCTCTGACCCGCAGGGGCCCGGCGCGGCCACGTACCACTTGGGGGACGCTGGCGGGGATGTGGGGTGTGGAGGCACCCAGGGGGCCCTGCGGTCCCTCACTGGCTGTTGGCTCCTTTTCAGTCTGGACGACACGGTTGTGCGCTGCACGCGGCTTCTGCCCCGGGGTTGGGGCGGCTGGCCGTGCTCAGCTCTGTGGGGTCCCTGTAAGAGGGAAGCACAAACCCTACAGCCAAACGGGGAGCAAAAAGGCTCATTTTAGCCTCTGGCTTGCTGAGGCTTCAGGTGTCCCTGCGTGGGAAGCGCTGTGGCACACTTGGGGGTGGGTGTGCATCACACTGAACCCCCCGGGGTGGGATGGGGGTACAGACAGAGTCCCTGGATTTGCCACCTTTCTATATGTGTGTACATAACATACATGTATGTACGTGCGTATGTGTGCGTGTATACACGTCACGTATGTGATGCACGTATAATATACATGTGTGTGCATGTGTCCAATATGCGTGTACATGTGTGTGCGTTGTATGTAGGGCACATGCACGTGTATGTACACACGTATGTGCACGGGTGTATAATATACGTGTGCGCATGCGTGTACGTACAACAGGCAGGTCTGTACGTGCACGCATGCTGTACAATATACACGTGTGTGCCTGTGTACATGTATTATGTGTGCAGGATACACGTGTGCCTGTGTATAATATACATGTCTGTTTATGTGTGTATGTATAATATTTATTTTGATGTTTTTCTATAATTAAACAAACACAAAGAAGAGACCATCTGCATGATTTTCTTGGTAAAGACCCTTAACCTGCTCAGTCGTTGGGGTCTCCCCTGTAAAACGAGCGCGGAGCCCTCCCCGTGTTTCCAGAAGGCGGAGCAGGCTTCTGCAGGAGGAGCAGGAGGCGGGCGCCAGGCAAAAGCTCCAGAGCGGCTCGGGCCTGACCTCGGGTGACCCCGCCCCCACCCCCAGACTGGGCGGAAAGGAAGGAAGGAGCCCTGCTCCGAGCCCGGATCTGTCAGTCCCCAAGGCCGCCGGACCACAGCCGGGGCGGCCGCGGAAGCCCGCGCGGTGGCGGGGGCTACGTGGGGGGGTGAGGCAGCGGGCGGTCTCCCGCCAGCTCGCCAGTCCACTGCGCCCTGAACAGAAGCGTAAAATGTGCCGCAGCTTCAAGCCAGCTGGCCCCCAGGCCTGACAGGAAGCCCTGACCCTGGGACACCGTTTCGGGCCAAGGGATCCGCATTTGTCGGTATTTGTCTCCGGCGGGAACCAGATCCCAGTCCCCCCCAGTTTCACACTTCCAAAGCAGAAGCGGAAGAAGCGGAACCTTGAAGGAGCCTGTCCAGTGAAGACCTCGGAACCAAATTCATTCAGATCTCGCCAAACCGGGACGAGAGAGGGCGTCTGGATGTCGCAGCTATATTAAAAAGTTATTTTTTGTTAAAAAATAAATAAACAAACACTACTGGGAGCCCAGCTGAGCCGGCTCAGCCTGGACGGAGGCTCAGGGCTCTGGCGGCACCGCCCACCAGCCCGTGGCAGTGACCTTGGCCGCGAGCGCTGTACCTGCTGCAGCCCCGCCTCCTTCTTCCCGGGCGCCGCGCGCCCCGCCCCGGGCCTCCGGGCCGCTGCTCCCGCTCTCGCCCCGGCCCCGGCCCCGGCCTCTGCCGGGCCGCTCCCGCTGTGGTCCGGAGCCGGCGGGGCTCCCTCCGGAAGGACGTCCGCGCCCCTCACTCCCAGCCGGTTCCCAGGCCTCTGGGTTGCCGCAGGCGCTGCCCCAGGCTGGCACTCATCTGTAGGGACAATTCAGAAGGACAAAGGACGCGCTGCTCAAGTCAAGTCGGTGACGAGCCAGCCTCCCCACACGAGCTCCAGCCCTCCAGCCCGGAAACACGGAGGTGTTTCGCTGCCAAGGTCAGGCCCCGCCCTGTGACACCCCCCGTGGAGCCAGACACGGAGCGGCCTCCCCCGTGCACGCCTTGCCGAGACCATGCTGCCGGTGGCTCCCGGCATCGCCCCACCTGGCTACCAAACGAGGTTCTGGTAAAATGTAACTATTTAACTGTCACCTCTTCAAACCTTCACTGGCTCCTAATTTGATACAGAATCAAGTCTCAACTCCCGGGACATTCAACTCGTGATGAGAAAAGAAAGAAAACCATCTACGTTTAGGGCGCCTGAGAGGCGCAGGTCAGGTCAGCACCGACTCTGCGTTCAGCTCAGGTCATGACCTCACCTTGTGGGAGTTCGAGCCCCAGGCTGTTGGCTCAGGGCCTCGTTGGGATTCTCTCTCTGCCCCTCCCCTGCTCGCTCTCTTTTTCAAAATAAATAGGTAAATAAATAAATAGACAAATAAATAAGTTTCACTTAAATTTAAAAAAAAGGGAGAGCACCTGGCTGGCTCAGTCCATGGAACATGTGATTCTTGATCTCAGGGTCTTGAGTTCAAGCCCCACATTGATTATGGAACTTACTTAAAATTAAAAAATTTAAGGGGCACCTGGGGGGCTCAGTCAGTTAAGCAATCTACTCTTGATTTCAGCTCAGGTCATCATCTCATGTTTTACACCCTCCCTCCACGGGGACCCTCCCTCCATGGCGGACCCTCCCTCCACGGGGCGCCCTCCCTCCATGAGGGACCCTCCCTCCACAGGGTGCCCTCCCTCCACGGGGGACCCTCCCTCCACGGGGACCCTCCCTCCACGGGAGACCCTCCAGCTTCCCACTCACAGATGCAGCTGGGCTGCTCCCGGCTCCCGGGGCCCGAGCGCACCTGCTGGGGACCTGACACACATAAACACTCCAGGACATGTACCAGAAAGAAGTTCATTTGCTGGGGAAGGTCGTCTTGTTTCCTGTGGAAATATCTCCTTGGCTAGGAAGGGTCTCCTCTCGCTCTTTGGGGAAGGGCTCTGCCATCTCTCCAAGGCCCCGTGGCCACCCAAAGGAAGCCTGCTCCGAACTTCCGGGAAGCATTTTTTCACTTTTCTTGGTGACAGTTTCTTTTCCAGGAGGGATTCCAAAGCCTGCGCGACACCAGTGCTCCCTTAGCACACCTCACAAGTCTGACCACGAGTCACGAAACTGAAAACGAGGACTCCAGATAAACGTATTATTCAATGGCCAACTCTCAAGGTCGTTGAACTGTCGTTTAACTTAATATGAGAACGTTTGAGGACGTCCACTTCATTCGTAAAAGGATTCCGCATGTTCTTTTACACGTTTACTTCACTAAAACCCACAGCAAAAAGACAACATGCCTACTTTTAAAGGCATCAAAATCCCAAAAATAAGGATCACATTTTAGAAACGAACCTTAGTCTTCAGAACACAATCCTACAGGCTTCACGAGCATTTAAATTCTCCACGAAACCCTCACGCACGCCCACGGCATTTTCAGGGCGCAAACACGAGTTTCCATCAGCTGCGCCGCGCGCCCAGTGGCCTCAGTCCCCCACCCACCCCAGAGGGAGGACGTCTGTGTCCCCCTTCCTAAAAGAGACATGCGCTCTAGCAGGGGCCCCCCACCCATCGCCGGCAGGGGGGCCTGGCCTCCGCCCGGTCCGAACCGGACAGGCTGAGGATGGTGAGCACGGGTGGGGCGCCGTCCTCTGGGAGGCAGCTGCCCGGGGACCGCTGGGGCCCAGGGGGCCAAAAAACCTCCCGCATGGCCACCGCTGACGGCAAGGCCTCCGGGGCACAGGAGAATCTATATAAGTGACCGTTGATGGCTCTGCCTCCGGAGCACAGGTGAAGTATTTGGGAAATTTCGGAACAAGTCAAAAGACTGTGAAACAACATTTGGCCTCCTGGGCCGCACATGTGGCTTCTGTTCATCCTGTCTACGATTTTCTCGTGGCTTTGCAAAGAGGCCTATACTTTTGGGCTTTGAATCCACTTGGGTCAATCAGTAACTCCAGGCTTCCCTTACTTTGTTTTTGTCTCTAGCTCATTGTCTGCTGTTGGGAGCAAACACAATCCTCTGTCAGAGACTGACTTCTTGAAGGATAAGGTCTTGCCCAGGAGTAACTGCTGAGGGGCCTCAAGGAATGTGAAACTCCTCAAAGAGAATTCTTTAGGCTTATCTTATGCTTAAAAACAGACTTTTGCTAGGGAATCCCTCCCTTGTAATAACTTATTTGTTCCTGTTATTTACTACTGTCCTGTTAAGAATGACCCTTTCTGGAGCATGTCTTTACTTCAAAGACCTTGAACTTCCTAATCATTAAAGAAAAAATATAACCACCCATGATATTTAAGACCCTGACTACCTTAGTGAAGTGTGGCTTTACCACCATTCACGTCGTCTGTCTTCTTTCTCCTAGATACCGCGCCCACACCAACCCTCAGGACCTTCCGACCGGGGTGCGTGGGCGGGTCCCCCGCAGGGGATGCGCGGCTCCTCCATCGGACAGAGCAAAGGTCCCGCTCTACTGAGGATCCAAAGTCTGAGCAGGCAGACATCCTGTTTAAGCAGCATTAGGTTAAGGTGCTTCCGCCCAAAACCGGCCAAAGCACTGCACAGCCCCGGGGCTCTTTCCAGAACTACAAAGACGTGTCATCCGAGCCATAACCGCGGCCAGCAGCGGTTTCTGTTGGGCAGGTGTACCAAGCCCCCGTGGCCTGCCACGCTGTCTGCAGGGCTGCGTCTGACAGCTCTGCCTGCCTGGAGCGCGTTCTCCGTACACCTGCACCCCCTGCAAACCGCACACCCCGCGCCGGCTGTGGCAACGGGCAGGGCGGACGGGCCGCAAGGGCCACTGAGGGCTAGTGAAGGGATCAGTGGGCTAGCCACCCACCTGGAAGCCCCTCCAGCGCCCCTCCCTCCCAGGCCACACCGACACGGAGCTCGCTTCCGTGTGTGGGCGCACGTGCGGGCAGGGAGATCGCTCTGGCGTCCCCGGAACCTCTTTCACCGGGATGCGGCTCCGAAGGGCCCTGCAGCTCGAGGGCCGCAGCAGGGACGAACGGCAGGCTTACTTGGTGGCACTCAGCAAACCTCAGAGGGCACGCGGACTGAGACACCGTCCCGGGCAACAACTCGAGGCTCGCCCGTGTCCTGAGCGGCACCTGGCGGCCGTGGCCTCCAGAAGTGTCCAGCCACAGCAGGAGCCCCGAGGCCGCGCTCTCCTACACCAGCTCCTCTCCTCCCCCCAGATCTGCCCAGACCGCCCGCTGCGGCCTCACGCAGGCGCGGACAGAGCGCTGCGCCCTCTCCTGTCCCGCGTTACACGTTCTTCCCCGGAGGGCACGGCCAGGGAATGGAAGGTTCCAGGTAAGAGTTGCTGCACGGGCTGCCAAGCTGCCCATTCCCAGACAATGAAATGCCACATTAGAGACTAGGCTGTGAAAGCGATGAAACAGAAACGAAGGGCTTGCTCCATCCTCCGCAAGGGCTCTACCGCCAGGCGGCAGCTCTGTCCGGTCGTGCCCGGGAACCCCGAGGAGACCCGGCCACAGCACACACTCCGTCCCTTAGACACAGAGCATCTTCACCAAAACCTGGGTCCACCGCGTACCTCGATCTGCCGCAGGATGTCTGCGACCACCTGGGCCACGCAGGAGTCGGCGTCCAGCTCGGCGGAGCAGAGGGAGAGCTGGCGGAGGAGGCTGCCCAGCTCCCTGCACCGGGCCGGAAGGGGCTGCTCCCCGCGCTCGGCGAACTGCGTCACGAACACCTGCAGGGCCCGGACGGCGCCCCGGTGGGCGGCCGCCAGCCGGGACGCGGCCCACGACTGGAGAGGGGACAGACGGGAAGTTATTTCGAAATCCGGAGCTTCTCCGCATTACCCGGCCCTTGCCCACATCTACAGCCTGTCTCCTCCCTACAGACAACCGTTTCTATCGGGAGGCGTCTTCACAGAAAGGGAGTTCCGACGCTGAAACCTTTTCTCATGGCAAATAGTCCCCTCCTTCCTGTTGTCACTTTCTTACACCAGCAGCGACAGCAGCAGCAAAAATGTAGATTCAGAGTCCGTTCCTTGGAAGGCGACCCCAAGTTCAGAACCCGTATGGCGCTCAGCCCTCACTAAAGGCCTGCAAACGCATGCAGGGCCCCCCCACGGCCCCCCAACACCAGGAATGCATTTGCCAGTGATAATAGGTGCCGACCTCGACCGAACTGTATCCTACCTTCTCGGTGTGTTTGATTTTGTGTGGACTCAGTTTATCCAATTCTTCCTGGATTTCTCTCACCTGTTTCGTAAAATGGAAAGTGAAAACTTAGTATCTTTCCATACATCTTTTCTGTCTGTAGAAGAGGACACACACGTCTTGTCCAAACACGACCGCTGTTTAAATCACGGCACAGAAGCCACACAGGGCTCTTCACCTGCGCCCTGGAAACGCCGTCACCGGCTTCGAGCCCCAGCGGCAGGCAGGGCACAGCGCTCACCCTCCATCCGACCCCAGCATCGTGGGGCGCAACGTGAAGGAGCGAAGGTGGAGGCGCCCCTGGAAAGCGGGGAGGCTGTGTGGGGTTAGCCCTGTGCCCCAGAGAGCTCCGACAGGGTCAGATGGTGTTCCAGAACGACCCTTATGGCGGCAATGTGGGATGAGGACTGAAACTCAACCCCAGAAGAATACAGAACAAAACTGGAGTCAGGCATTTCCTTTAAATGAAACATTCAGTTTCTATTTCAAGCAATAAAGCCAACATGTGACTGAAGTGACTGGAAATGCGGTAAAGGTGGGTTAAAAAGTGAGGCACTAAAGTTAAAACAAATGTTTAAGGGGCGCCCGGGCGGCTCAGTCAGTTGAGCGTCCGACTTGGGTTCAGGTCATGATCTCACAGTCTGTGGGTTCAAGCCCTGGATCGGGCTCTGTGCTGACAGCTCAGAGCCTGGAGCCTGATTCGGATTCTGTGTCCCCCTCTCTCTCTGCCCCTCCCCCCATCCTCACTTGTGCTGTGTCTCTCTCAACAATAAAAAAAATGACCATTTACCAAAAAAGACCCCAAAACAGACATTTAAAAATAACCTAGCCGCAACATAAAGAACACGAATGTCTGTCTGTCTGCCGTGAGAGGCGTCCCAAGCCCCCGGGCGCGGCCCCGCCCTCACCACTAGGCGAGGACAGCCACAGTGTCCGCTGTCACAAACACGCCATTCCCTCTCGCGCTGTGGCCGGGCGCCGGGACTGGGGGCTTTGGGGTAACTGACCCTCCTGTGTCTACAGAAACATGTGCCGAGCGAGCACTGTTCTCCGGGGAAGGGACTCGGGACATTCGCTGGATTCTCAAGAACCTATGACCCACAAAGTCAGGAACCACTAACGAGTCAGGCCGAATGCACGTACAACGCAAACATGTGTAAGGGCAGGTGCCGAGGAGGAGAGGGGACACTTGTCCCCAGGGCGCCCCGTACCTGCCGCTGCAGAGAGTACAGCATCCGCGCGCAGCGCACGCCCAGCTCCTGCCTCCTGACGCGGGCCCGCTGCTCGTCGGCCGGCTCCCGGGCTTCTTCCCGTCCGTCTGCAAACATCGCGTCCCCGGAAGTGCATTACACACCACGGGCGGGGACACACAACAATCTCAATTATTCCACAAGAGATGATAAAGTCGGAGCCACTAGCTTTATTTAAAAAAAAAAAATGGGGCTCCCATGAAAGGAGCGCGGGCCTTGCATGGCTCCCACGCGTTGGTCACACGCGGGAGGCGGGGAGACCTCGGAGCGGACCCTCCTCGCAGAGAGGAGCACCCGGACCCCTGCGGCCCGTCTCCACCGCCGTGAGGCGCCACTGAAACCACTGTAACCTCCTGACGTGGAGCCAAAGCCTGTAATGCTTCCTATTTCCTCAAAAGTCCTCTATTGGCCCGGTTTTGTGTTTGACAAGATTTGATACTTTCTCATCATGAATCCAAGAGAGAAATCTTTTCACCACCAGTCAGGCTGCTGGACGGTCCACAGCCTCCACGTGCTGGACAGGAAGCACACCCGGCTATACCGGGCGCTCCACGTTCTCAAAACGGGCTCAAAGACTCTGCTTCTGGAAGATTCTGCGGGGTGTGCAGGCACCGCTTCCTCTAGACAGCGGGTCCCAAATCCGTTCGTCCCAAACCAGCTCTTCCACAAAAGTCCAGCCCACAAAGCAGGACCGCAGCGTTTTCCTCCTTGTCCAAGTGCAGTTGACACAGTCAAGTACTCAACACAATATTGAATTGTATTCAATACAACACTCACTAAAAAGTCAAACAACAAAAAATGTTTGTTTTGAAAAAAGCAAAACTCTGAAACCGGGAGTTGTGGATGCAGACGCGGCGTGCCAGGAGCCGGCAAGCCAGAGTACCCAGGGGCGGGCGCGGGGCCGGCGGGCAGCCAGTGTGCGGACAGCACCCGGGAAGCCCCCGGAGGGGCCCGCGGGGGACCAGCGCGCACAAGCCTGAGGTACGCTCTGTGGGCCTTCAGAGCTATTTGCCGATGACTGTGGTGACGTCACTACAGTCTAGAAGGTACGGAGGGCGCCCGGGGTGGCTCAGCCAGTTAAGTGTCCAACGTCGGTTCAGGTCATGATCTCACTGCTCTGTGCTGACAGCTCGGAGCCTGGAGCTGCTTCAGATTCTCTGTCTCCCTCTCTCTCTGCCCCTCCCCCACTTGTGCTCTGTCCTTCTGTCTCTCAAAAATAAACATGAAATAAAAAGGTACAGACTTGTGACAAATTGACATGTTAAATTAAAAAGTAAACTAAACAAATGAGCCAACACCACGCCAGGCCCCCCTCCCAGGGCATGGGGAGCTCTCTCTTAGCTGTCCGAGTTAGGCCCCGGGGCTCTGTCCCCCCGACAGCACAGCACGGCCTCCGCCCGGGCCCCAGCCAGCTTCCGCGGTGCCGTGCTGGCTCAGGGCTGGGTGAGGCGCTCCCCCACTCCGCGTGAGGCCCAGGAGGAGCGCCCTTCTGGCCCAGGAGGGGCCGTAACTCCTTTCTCTACACAACTGCATTTGGCGTCAGACCCTGTACATTCTGCAGCCTTCACTTTTCCCCGGTCAGCTGGCCTCTCAGAAGCTCAGAAACAAGTGTCATTTTTCCGGCCCTAATCTCATTTATGTGTCTCTGCTCCATTGAGTCCGATCACAGCTGGTTTTGTAAAAGGCACCTTTACCTCCTCCCGAGCGAGGACAGCCGTGCACAGAGTCACCCGAAGGCTCAGGGCCCCGGCGACCCCGAGCGCTCCCTGCAAGCGCTCGCTGAAGCCCACGCCCTGGCAGAGAACACTCAGCAGCTGTGGAAACGGCCCGTGACGGCCACACGCCCTCCCCTGTGCCCAGTGGCCGGAAGGCCGTCCCTGCCACGTTACAACTGGCTTCGTGGAAATCCGCACACAGCGTGCTCCTCGTTCAACAAAGCAGGAACGATTTTGCCAGAAGGGCTTCTGGTTGAAGGAGGCAGGCTCCGGCGGGAGCAGGGCCACCCAGGAAGGGAGACTGCGGTCAATGTCCCGCGCCTCGCGGCGCACGGCTGCTGGGGACGCAGGGCCTGAGGGAGTGCGGGTGCCTCCCTCCCGCGCCCCTCTCGCCGCCCACCCCCTCCGCGCCCCTCTCACCTTCCCGCATCACTTCTTCCATCTTGCGGATGCAGGCGGCCAGCTCCTCCCGGAGCCGCCGCACCCCCGGTAGGCTGTGCGGGCCGCTCGTCCCGGCGGGCGGCGGGGGCCCGGGCTCCGCGGCGGGCCGTCCTGGGGGTCCCGGGGGTCCTGCGGCCGGCGGCACCTCGGCCCCCGAGCAGGCAGCGCCCCGCCCGCACGCGTCCCGGCCCCCGGCGTCCCGCGCCGGCGCCCTGGGCCCTGGGCGGCCCGCTCCCGGAGGGGCGCTGCGCTCGCTCCCGAGCCGCGGCTGCCCCGCGCGCTCCCGCAGCCGCCGGCGCCGCACGTCCCTCCTGGCCAGGCGGACGGCGTGGCGCAGCCGCTCCTCGGACGCGGCGGAGAACGAGGCGCTCACGCTCGCGGCGGGGCCGGCTCCGGGGCCCGGGGAGCGCTCGCCGCACCGGTGCGTCAGCTTCTCGATTCTGATCGCCTCGGGGCAGGAGTAGCGGGCGGCCAGGTTGCCGGAGTGCGCGGGGACGGTCCTGTTAAACTGCAGCTGGTTCTTTAAAAAAAAAAAAAAAAAAAAAGCAAATAAAGGCGGGAGCGCGTGGGAGCACACGGCGGCTCTGCAGGCGCCCCTCCGCGCCCCAGCTCCCGCGCGTCCCCGCGGCCCTGCCGCGGCCGGCCCTCCCGCCTCCCGGGGGCGCACGGGGTCCTCCTCGGGAAGGCGAAGCCCCCAGGGTGCTAGGCGCCCGCGCGCTCCCCGTCCCCGCGGGGCCGGGCTGCCCCGCGCGCCCCGCCCGCCCTCCTGCTCGGGCTTCGGTTTTTGTCAGTTTCAATCCTCATACAAACGAGTTTTGTTTTGTTTTGTTTCCCTTAACGAACACAGGCATTTCCACAGGCTACATTTTCATCATTTTCCATGGCTGCATGTTCCAAACTCCCGTGAATAGCCTTTTCCTGCTTCACTGCGCTACAACCCTATTAAACATTTCCACGGTTCTAGTTTTTCCACCAAAAGAAACGTTACTCGCATTAATATCGCCCTGCATTTACTTTCCCCCTCATTTTAAAGCATTTCCTACGGGTGAAACACCTGTTCTGGGATCACTAGGCCAAGGGGAACAAATGATTTCACACTGTAGGACCCGGGCAGCCAAAGGCCCTGAAGGTCCTGCGCACCAGGGTGTCTGTAACCTTTAACCTGGGGACAGCCTGGGGCTTAACCCCGGGGGCTCTCGTGTAACAAAGTGAACACATATGATCACCTGACGGGGAGTCACTTTCAAATAAACCCCTTGTAGGGCCGCCTGGGCTGTTCAGTGGGTTGAACAACTGACTTTGGCTCAAGTCATGATCTCGCAGTTCACAAGTTCGAGCTCCGCGTGGGGCTCTGTGCTGACAGCTCAGAGCCTGCTTGGGACTCTGTGTCTCCCTCTCTGCCCCTCCCCTGCTTGTGCTCTGTCTCTCAAAAATAAATAACCATTAAAAAATATTTTTACAACACCATAACAAAAATCAAAGGGCTGAAAAATAGGAAGAAAAATATTTGTAACTACAAAGGGCTCCCTATATAGACACGTTTAAAAGGACGTGGAAAAGGTCAAAACTCAGTAGAAAATGAGAAAAAACACAAGCAGACCGTTTATACAAAGATATAAACATGGCCTTTTAACATATGAAAAGTTGGTCAATCTCAAAAACGCAAATTTAGAACACACTGAATCAGCAGCCAACTGTGACAAGGCCAAGGGGAGGCGCGCTGAAGGGGAGGCTGTGCCAGGTGCAGCCTGGGGGGCAGCAGTCCGCTGGTAGCCACTAAGTGCGGAAGGAACCCGCAGGTCCACGTAGGACAGCAGCCGAGTCAGCTGTGCTGCGTCCTCACGCGGGAGCCCTACGGAGAGGTAAGGGGTGAGGCTCTCCGTGCACCCCGCTCTGATCCCCGGCAGGGGGTGCGCAGATCCAGGGCTCCGTGCCAAGGGCCGGGTGCACGAGGTCGCTCAGGGCTCACTACCCTTCGAAATGGGGAGGGACTTGTCATGGCAAGATGTACATGCATCTGATCACTTGGGCCAAAAGAAACTAGGACCCGAACATCAGGGACCAGCAAGGTCAGGTGGGCGTGTGCGGGCGGAGGAGGCCGCCAGGCGACCACACGCTCAGGGGAGAGGCAACCTGGGGGCCTCACTGACGCCCCACATGGAGCAGACCGGGAGGCGGGCGGGAGTGCGCGGAATCCAGAAGGACAAGGAAACCCTTTCAAGAACTAACAGGAACCAACAGGCCAAACTGCAAGTCAGATGAGTGACATGACCACACGGGAAAGTGAGGGGGAAGAAAAATGAACCCAATTAACTTTAGGTTATGTGCCTCGGGTCAAAGAAATACTGAACTCCCGGGGGCAGGATGCATCCAGGAACTCTGGCTAATGTTACTGTGACTTTTCTGGGTAGAAACCACGAGCTTTTAGGCCACGGCCACCAGAATGGCCCTCATTAAAGAAAACACTGCGGGCTGGTAAAGGGCGGGCAGCTGGGCGCCCGTTCACTGCCAGCAGGGCCAAGAGCGGCACCGCCGGGGGGGAAGGCCGGCTGGTCTGAGAGAGAACTGATCACACACCTGCTCTGTGACCCAGAGATCTCACCCCGGGCATTTATTTACGCAAGAGAAACGCAAACATGTTTACGAACGCAGATAACATTGTCCATGGCAGCTTCCTTTGTAAAAACCTGGAGAAGGAGGCTGGAAAAGTTTGTTACAAAGCAACAGACCACGACCCACAGAACGACACGGAGAGAGGGTGACACCCACTGAAAGAAGCCTCACGTGAAAGAGTACATGGGAGACAGCTCCACTGACAACAGGCAAAATTAACCCACGGCAGGAAAAATCCAAATGGCTGCCTGTGGAGGGTAGGAAGGGTCATAAGAGAACTTTCTGGAGCCATGGGAAAGATCTGTATCTTGACAGAGGCACGAGTGACATCCGTGTAAAGGTTTGTCAGAACTCAGCAAGCGTGACAAGACGTGTACGCTCTGAGGTATCCATCGCAGACGTACGTTTGCATCAAAAGAGAAAGCGGAAATTCGGAGAATAAGTCCCAAGCATGAATCCCAGCATGTGACCGCGCACGCCGGGGCGTGGGGGCGCCCGTGTCCGCACGTGATGCGTTTCAGAACCGAAGATGGGCCGCGGGGAATAGACACGCATGGAAATAAGTACTCGAACAGTGACAGGCTGCAGGTGTTCCCGGCGGAACTCGGGTGATCCCGGGGTAACTTGGGTGATCCCGGCGGAACTCGGGTGATCCCGGCGGAACTCAGGTGATCCCAGGGGAACTCGGGTGATCGCAGCGGAACTCGGGTGATCGCGGCGGATCTCGGCTTTGCTGTGAGAGGATTTTCATAAATTCACTGTTGCGGGGGAACGTATTTCGGTGGTGACTAGATGAAGCTGAAGGGAAACTGGATATTGGATAATATTAGGGAATTATTTTTCATCCATTTTCTTAGGTGTGACAGTGCGTAAGGAGGAGTGTCCTAAAATATTTAAAACACCTGCAGCTGGCTCCCCAAACACCTGCGAGCAAAACAGGACAAAGTGCAAACACCTGCCGAATCTCAGAGGTGGTTTCACAGGTGTCCACTGTCCTTTTCTTCCAAGGTCTGTTTCAAACCTGTCGTGACTAAAACCTGAAGACAAAACAAGAGAACTACCTGGGTCTGGGGCTGGCTGGGGTCACTCCTCCCGTCCAATGGGACACCAGGTGCCAGGTGAACACAGGCGGGAGCCGGCCTGCCCGGGTCCATCCCGCCGGAGGGTCGGGGCGCTGCAGAGGGCCCTCCTGGGTCACCACCTGAAATGGAAGGAGGCTTTCAGACCAAGGGCTTTCAGGCACCGGAAGGAAGAGGACAAAATGCCATGCTCACGGGACAGCACTCTAGAGGAAGTCCCAGCAGCCCTGTTGGGCGGCGGGTGCTCCAGGAAGGTACCGGATCGGGTCCTCCACAAAAGTGTCTTCCCTTTCGGAATCCGACTTTCCAAGAGAACAGGAGGACACACCGTTCTAGTGACCACCCGTCGTGCCGTTCCAGATCCCAAACCTCAAGGGCCACTGGTAAGACGTTACTGCAGAAACGGGGCTCTGCCACGGTGACCAGTTTTCCGGACACACAGTCTGCATGAGCACACGCTGGCCACTACCCAGAGGGCGCACGCCTGCTCCTCGGGGCAGCTCAGCACGACAGAGCTGGTGGGCTCCGGGTGAGGCCGCTGGGTCAGGACACTGAGATTCATGCCAGGATCTGCCCGAACTAGTGAAAGGCCCCACACCTGCGATCCCGCGCCCCGCACAGGCCCCCATGCGCTACCAGCCGGGAAAGCATTGCGCAAGGATGCGCAGGGGACGTGGGCCACGCTCGCCCCGCGGTCTCGGAGCGCCTCCTCACACACGCTGATCACGCCTGTACTCGCCGCGTGCGGACCACGTACCGGTCTCTCGTCATTTACCTATTTGCGGCCACGGCCCATCTTCCCAGCTACACGGGCTTCCCGGAGGGCAAGGGCCTGGTCTTGGTCTTCTCTGAGATTTCCCACAATACAGTGCTTTGAGCAGAGCAGATAATTTAACTCAACGTCTGTTGAATAAGGCTGATTTTCCATAAACTGATTCATTTTAAATATACTGGTGTGTTTGTTCTCTTAAAGAATCCTACAGTAAAACAACTGGGAAATCCAGGTTTTTAAAAAAAATCCCTAATTTAAGCTTTTGAATAAATCCAAGGTCTGTAGACTGGATTTGCTTCAAGACAGACACACGTGTAGGAAAAGAAGGGCAGCTGCTCAAGATCCTGTTCCCACAGCTGCAGAGACGAGAGTGACAGCGGAGACAGGAGGGCACGGGGGCGAGGCAGTCCTGCTGGCCTTTGTCACCACAGTCCAGGGCGGACGCCGCAGCACGAAGGCGCCCGCGGAGCCTCTCCCCGGAGGCCAGAGGC
>PISW01013776.1:0-24956 GCA_004023785.1 Mungos mungo
GAGGGGGAGGGAGGGAGGGGGGATGGTCATGGTGGGGGGCACTTGTGGGGAGAAGCACGTGGTGTTATATGGAAACTAATTTGACAATAAACTATTATTAAAAAAAAATAAAGTCAGCATGTATTGCCTGTTTACATATCATTTTTTCCATTATTAAGGGAAAACAAAAACAGTTTACCATGTAATCAATCACTAAGTTTTAGTTGCCTTATTGGGTCATAAATATTTTTTTCTAGAGAATAGACTGTTATGACCTAATTTGAGTTATGTATTCTATCTTTGAGTCATCTCCTGTGGCTGGTGTGTGTGTGTGTGTGTGTGTGTGTGTGTGTGTAGGGGACTGTCACACTATATTAAAATGAACACCATCAGCTGTATAAATGAAGTGAAGAGAGGAAATTTAAAAGGTTGATTTCTAAAAACAAAAACAAAAACAAAAACCTGGGGGTCTCAGAACTCAAGGAATGTGAAGTAAATAAAACCAAATTTTCCATAATAGCATAATACTTTTAAAACATATGAAGATAATTATCAGCTTTCTTATGAATCTTCCCTTTCTTAATTTTTATATCATGAGATTTTTAAAAAGATCTTCATAGGATTTTGTTTTTATTTTATTTAATTTATTTTTTAATAGTTTATTGCCAAATTGGTTTCCATACAACACCCAGTGCTCTTCCCCACAAGTGCCCTCCTCCATCACCACCACCTCTTTTCCCCCTCCCCCTCCCCCTTAGGCCCTCAGTTCGTTTTCAGAATTCAATAGTCTCAAGTTTTGCGTCCCTCTCTCTCCCCAACTCTCTTTCCCTCTTCCCCTCCCCCTGGTTCTTCATTAGGTTTCTCCTGGTCTCCTGTTAGACCTACTTCATAGGATTTTGAACCCCTCATCTTTCTTAATTTGTCTAAAATCTAGGGCATATTTTCACTGGCTACCATGAACTGTGAGATGAATGTCGCCTCCCAGGCCCCACCTTTGGTAAGTGAGGAAATTATTCCTATTGGCAGAAGCTGCTTTATGTCATTATACAGAGTCCTGTGCTCAAGAAGGGCCCACGTTTTTCGAGTATTTCGCTGTCAGCATCTTTTTTTATTATTTAAAAATGTTTTTTTAAACGTTTATTTATTTTTGAGAGAGACAGAGTGCAAGTGGGGGAAGGGCAGAGAGAGAGGGAGACAGAATGCAAAGCAGGCTCCGGAGTCTGAGCTGTCATCAGGGCTCAACACGGGGTCTGAACCACAAGATCCTGACCTGAGCTGAAGTAGAGCACTTAACCACCTGAGCCTCCCCGGCGCCCCTCTTCTGTCACCATCTTGAAATTCTTAATACGTTTTGAACACAGGGAGAGGAAGGGGGAAAGAGAGCGGGGGGGTGGGGGAGTAAGGAACACAGATGATCAAGGGAGACTACTGAATACTGAAAATGAACCATGGACTGGATGGGGAGGGAGGAGGGAGTGGGTTGATGGTCATGGTGGGGGGCACTTGTGGGGAGAAGCACTGGGTGTTATATGGAAACCAATTTGACAATAAACTATTAAATAAAAAATAAAAAATTTTTAAAAAAGAAGCATTTTGTGGACAATGGAGAAATTAAAAAAAATAAAATAAGTTTTGAACAAAAGTCCCACATTTTCATTTTGCATGGGGTCTGAAAATTATGTAGTTCTTCCTGCATTCCTAATGGAGAAGCACCTATTTGCTGTCTTTATTTCCTAGGAGATAAAGCTGACGATAAGTCAAGGTAGGAGATTTTTAGGTCTTTTTTTTTTTCACTTACCAATACTTCCAGAGATGTTCACTGTGTGTAACTTACTCCCATAGTCATGCTCAGAGCTTTTGATCAAAATCCAACTCCAAAATATTTCCCTTAAAAAAATCAAAATTGCTTCCAAAAAAAGAATAACATATCTTTATTGTAAAAAAATGGAAGTTACAAACATGACATCTCTACAATTCATAAGCTAACAGCTTTAATATTTTATTAGACTTTCTAATGATCTGGCTTTCAACATAATTATGATTAGTCAGCATCTACCAAGTTTTGTAAATTAATAAGTTAGATGGTATTATTTTATTATAAAAATATGTATTCTCAACTTTTAAAAAGTGAGTCCAGGAAAATCATAAAAAATACATTTCTAAAGTTGAAGAAAGCTCCAATGATTCTTCCACTCAGAAATAAGCACTCTGATTATTTTGAATATTTTTCCTAGACTCTTTATCTCTGCATATTTTTCACAGATGAAATCATACCATATAACTGATTTCTAAGCAAATAAGTATTCACAAATAACAAATCAGAAAAAACCTCTGAGCAGGGTTCAGTAACAGATTACACTCCTCTACCCTCCAGTATTCAGTTTCCTAATCGCCACTGCTTTTCTCTTTGCTCTCTTACTTACACACTCCTGACTCACCCTTTGAACCACAGCATGCCTCCATTGGCATCTAGGAGATTGAGGCCAGGGATTCTGCTAAATATCCTACAATGCACAAGAGAGTCCGCCCCTCCCCCCACAATAAAAACTACCAAGGGGTGCCCGGGTGGCTCCGTCAGTTAAAGAGTCCAGCTCTTGGTTTCAACTCCCGTCATGATCCCAGGGTTCATGGGTTTAACTCCTGTGTTGGGCTCCATGTTGGGAGTACGGAGCCTGCTTGGGATTCTCTCTCTCTCTCTGCCCATCCTCCACTCATGAGCAAAAATAATAATAATAAAATAATTTTTTTAAGAAGCCAACCAAAATGCCAGTAGTGCTAAAACTGAAAATCTAGTTTAAATAATTCTGGATTTACTACTCGATGCAATTAGAAAGGAGAAAAGAAATGAAAGGTATATGGGCCCCTGGGTGGCTCAGTTGGTTAAGCTTCTGACTCTTGGTTTCAGCTCAGGTCATGATCTCATAGTTCATGAGTTCAAGCCTTGTATCGGGTTCTGTGGTGGCAGCATGAAGTTTGCTTGGGATTCTCCCTCCCCCTCTCTCTGCCCCCTCCCTGATCTCTCTCTCAAAATAAATAAATAAACATTTTTTAAAATGAGAGATATAAATATTGAAGACAACTTATTTTTGCAGAAGATACAATTATGCACTGGTCCATGCAAAGAAGCCATTTAGAACACTATTGATTGATCATAATGTGTAACAGAAAAAGAAAGTGTACTAAAAATACAAAAATGTAATGTGCATTACAACTTGTGATATTTTAAGGTGTCAACCGCAAACCAAATGTGTATAAATGAGCAAATGTTAGCATTTATTTTTTATAACTTGTTATTTTTTGCAACCATTTTAATTTTTAATCAAATCTACTTTTTTGTCAGCAAATGTGGTTTGGGATTAAGTTTTCTGCAGGAATTTTCTCTGATGTTTCAGAGGAAAACATTCTGAAGTAGTTGCCCAGATTGAGAAGCTGGTTTGTGTATCAGTAATACTGTCTCCTTCACTGAGAAAGTCTTACTACATAGTGTGCTTACTGATGCTGTGAAATTGTGAATTACATAAAAGCTAATGCGTTAACTTTGTGAACATTCTCTTTATTCTTTTACCATATGAGTTGATCATAAACAAGTGTCATTGCATGGTGACATGCAAGGGTGGGTTTGCAAAGAAAAAAATTCTGTTGAGAATATTTGAGCTGTGGAAAAATCTCTTTGTGTTTTGGGTACAAACATTTTAAAGACGCAAAATAGACATACAGACTTAGTTTTCTCTAATACCTTCTGTATTTTAATAACTTTAATGCTTCAATGCAAGAAAAGGATGCAACATGTTTTATGACAACAGTTACAATTAAAGAGCAAAAATGAAAGTAAAAAACTTGGAACAATGGTTTCTACAGACCACTGTGACATTTTTCATAATTTAACCATAATTAACAATAAAGGCGGCAATGATCTCAGTATTGCATACTTGCAAAAAGCAATCACTGAAAACTCCCAGATTTGATAGGATGCTCTGAATTTTATTTTCTGTCAAAAGGTACATTTTAGGAAATTTATTAGTTTTAATCTACTTCTTTAAATCAGAAGATATTGCAAATTTGTCAGCTTTAAGGATAAGCTGTTGGAATTGAATATCAATGAAAATTGAAGATGGATTTTGAAAATTCAGCTTTATTTTGAGGGAAAAAAAGGATATAAATGAATATTGAGAACTTTATGGCACTGCTTTAACTTGTCATTGCCATTCCCATGAGCATACTTCTTTTTTTTTAATTTTTAAAAAAAGTTTTTATTTATTTCTGAGAGAGAGAGAGAGAGAGAGCGTGAGCAGAGGAGGGTCAAAGAGAGAGAGACACACAGAGTCTGAGGACAGGCTCCAGGCTCTGAGCTAGCTGTCAGCACAGAGCCCGACGTGGGGCTCAAACCCACGAACTGTGAGATCATGACCTGAGCGGAAGCTGGACACGCAACCAACTGAGCCACCCAGGTGCTCCTCTGAGCATGCTTCTGAGAGACAAGTTTCTCTTGTATGAATGTTGTTAAAATAGTTTAGACATCTTTGTCTCTCGGTGAGTAGTGTCGTCAGTCCGGCCTCGAGAAGACACATGCAAAACACAAGTTAGTTGATTACATTCAAAACCTTAAATATTGATAAATATGACTATTCAAAATCTGTGTATAGGTATTTGATGTTAGAAATAAACTGTGGTGAAGGACTAGAATTTGTATAATGAAGCACTGATCCAAAAAAGATGAAAAAAGTAAGAAAGTTACTAAAGAGACTTTTTCTCTAAATGTTACTAGGTCCAAGTGGTTTTCAGATGAATTCTTTGAAACTCATAAAGAAAGATGAGATGTAATATTTAAATAGTTCCAGAGGAGAGAGAGAAAGGAATCACCCCATTCTTTATAAGGTTCATCATAATAATATCATAATAGTAAGATCATAATAACCCTGATGTGAAAACAAGACAAAATAGAAAATTACATTTAAAAACTCACATGATATGATTATAAGCACATATTAAAACAACTCCAGAATAAAATGATAATTCAATAATAGAAAAACCATTTAAATTATATAATTCATGCATCATATTAATAGGTCAAAGGAGAAAAAAACATAGGGATTATAGTAGACAGATGCCAAATCGACCTTTGACAAAGTTGAACATCCATTGTTGATGTTTAAAGATTAGAAAATCAAGATAAATGGATACTTTTTGATATACATATATTAACACGAAAGTCAGACAGTCAGACACACACACAAGCATCCCAGGCTGAAAGTCCAGCATCATGCTGAATGATGAAATGCTAGAGCTCTTCTCATAAACTAGGACCAAATCAAGATCTCCTACCACCATTATTGTTTAATGTCGTTTCCATAAATCTCTCTTGGAGAGATTTGAAGCTCTGACACAGATGTGAGTGTGAAGATGCTTTATTATATGGCAAAAGGGAATTTGCAGATGTGATTAAGGTAACAAAATTTAAATGGGATGATTATCCTGGATTATAGATGAGCTTAATCAAATCATGGGATCCCTTAAAAGCGTATAACAAGAAATTGGAGATTTCCAGTGTGGGAAGGATTTGACATACTGTTGCTGGCTCTGAGATGGAGGGGCTTACATGCAAGGGCTTGATAGAGACCCCTGTGTGCTAAGGGTGACTCCCAAATGACAGTCAGCAAGGCAATAGGGATTCCACTGACGCTGGATTCCACGGACACTCAGCTGGGAAGCAGGCGCTCCCCAGAGCCTCTCCCCAAGAACCCCGTGAGACAATAGCATGATTTTCATCTTAGTGAAACCCATTAAGGAGAAACCAACCCAAACTTCTGATCCACAAAACTGTGAGATAACACATTTGTGTTGTTTTAAGCTGCTGAATGTTTGTAATTTGTTACATCAATGTTATGAATTGAGTTGGATTCCCCAAAAGTCATAGACCTAATTCCCAAGGTGACTGTATTCAGAGACAGGATCTTTAAGGAGGCAGTTAAGATTACTTGTGGTCTGGAGCGCCTGGGTAGCTCAGTGGGTTAAGCACCCAACTTCAGCTTCAGGTCATGATCTCACAGTTTGTGAGTTCTGGGCTCCACACTGGCAGTGCAGAGCCTGCTTAGGATTTTCTCTCCCATGCCCTCTCTCTCTGCCTATCCCCCGCTTGCTCATTCTCTCTCTTTCAGAATAAATAAATACACTTAAAATAAAAAAGATTAATTGTGGTTACAAGAGTGGGATCCTAATCCTTATAAGAAAAGGAAGAAAAGCCAGATCCTCATCCCACCCCTACCCCACACAGAATAAAGGCCCTGTGAGAACAAGAGAGAAAATAGCATCTGCAAAATGAAGAGAGAGGCCTCAAGAGATGCTTTGATCTTGGACTTCAAGCCTCAAGAACTGTGAGAAAATACATCTCTGTTGCGAGGCCCCCGCTCGGTGGTGGTGGTGGTGGTGGTGCAGCCGCCCTAATGCCCCAGCAGATTAATGCAGGCAGTAATAGAAAGCTAGTACAGTTAGCGACATCACAGAGAGAGGACTGACTCTTTCAGGGTGAGATCTCTGGGTTTGTTGGTTTATTTAGTTGACAATCTATTTCTACAATTTCAAAATTTTATCTATGTGATCAAACTTATCCGTCTTTTATGGCTCTGGATTTTATGTCTTGCTTAGAACAATCATTGGATCTCTCCATCCATCATTCCTCACTGTTTCTAGGATAGCTTTTCAATGTTAGGGCGCAAATGGGCTTTCTTCTCCTACCCAACCTTGCTTCCTTTTTCAAAGCTCTCTTCTGTTAACTTCTCTTTCCTGTTTATTGGTTTCCTTGAATTCCAAGAACAGCCAGTGGTATGTGATAGGCACAAAATAAGTTTGTCTGGACTAAATGCAGTTACTCTTCAGAGATGCTTTATCTAATTGCCTTGTCTCAATTTCTATTGATTTCTTTGTGAGTGGCTTCTTCTCCCCACTGACTGTCGCGGGCAAGAAGTAGGAAAATTCGACCATATACATATTTTTGCCTTAACTAATGATTATTATATTGATAGAATGTTAATATTTGCATGTTGATTGGACAGCTCAACCACTCATACACCATATATTGTGTGGCTGATTAAAGCAAAAAGACATTTCTTAAACACTCCAATCCTGTTCAAAGCAATAACCAAGACTTCTCTTTACTTCTCTTTACTTTTGGCTGTTATTTCAGATTTTCACACTACATTGTTTTGTTTTTTTTTTTTTTTTTAACCCAGCACTCATTAGCGGTTCTTTTGACTCCTTTTCATGCATTGATGTAGGTACTGTCTTACCTCAGACCATAGGTAGTGGTGTTTTGGGGCGTTTTGCAGATGCTCATAAGATCTCATTGTTTGACTCTTTTCCTAACACAACGTTCAGTGAGGTCAAGTTAGTCACTTGAAATTGGTCTTGGTGGAGGGCGGCTTAGCGGCTTCGTAGGTTAAGCATCTGACTTTTGATTTCAACTTGGATCATGATCTCACGGTTCGTGAGTTCAAGCCCCACATGGGGCTTCATACCATTAGTGTGGAGCCTGCTTGAGATTCTTCCTTTCCCTCTCCTTCTTCCTCTCCCCTGTTCTCTTCATCTCTCTCAATGCATAAATAAATAAACACAAACTTAAGAAAAAAATAGAAATTAGTCTTGGTGGGAGTATGGACACCAAAGAAATTAGTGTCTGCTAAATGCTACAAATCAGTCTTTTCCCTCCCAGGAATCACTGGCTCCAGGATTCAAACTATAGCACCAGTGAGTCTTCCCCATGCCCTGGCCAGTTATATGGGAGAGAATGGGGGACAAGAAGGTGAGATAATCCTCTTGTGCTGTGATTATACAGTATTTTCTAAGATTACTCAGAGGAAGACTTGGATGTCCCCTGGAAGGCCGTTTTCAATGCTCATATTATTGCAATCTGATGTTTGAAAAACTTAGGGTTTTTTTTTTTTGTAAAAGAGATCAAAAAGAGTAGTTTTTATTTTACATTTTAAGTTTATTTATAAATTTTTTACTGTATTTATTTTAGAGAGAGAGAGAGAGACAGCATGAGCAGGGGAGGGTCAGAGAGAGAGGGAGACACAGAATTCGAAGCAGGCTCCAGGCTCTGAGCTAGCTGTCAGCACAGAGCCTGATGTGGGGCTCGAACCCACAACCCATGAGATCATGACCTGAGCCGCCAGATGCTTAACCGATTGAGCCACCCAGACACCCCTAATATTTATTTATTTTTGAGAGAGAGAGAGAGAGAGAGAGAGCATTAATGGGGGAAGGGCAGAGAGAGAGAGGGAGACACAGAATCTGAAGCAGGCTCCAGGCCCTGAGCTAGCTGTCAGCACAGAGCCTGATGTGGGGCTCAAACCCACAAACCGTGAGTTCATGACCTGAGCTGAAGTTGGACACTTAACTGACTGAGCTACCCAGGTGCCCCGAGTAGTTTTTATTTTAATAAAATAAATAATTTAAAACTCTAAGCTTAAAATTTTAAAAAAGGTCATTTTAATAAACCAAATGTCTATTAATAGGTAATGTTAAATAACATATTAAACCCATATAAAGGAACACTATACAGTGGTATAATGACTATATATGTTCTTCGCATAAAAATTATCGTTAACCAGAAAAAGTAAATAGCAGAAAAATGTATATCTTATGACAACACTTATGTATACAAAGCTATTGAAAAAGGCATTTGGGGGGTCTCTGAGATGCTAATGATGCTTTATTTCTTCATTTGAATGGTGGTTATATATCAGAGTGTTCAGTTCATGGCAATTTATGACGCCATAAAATCATGATATGCCCACCTTTGTATGTGTGTGTTATACGTAAAAAGTTTACTTACAAATAAAGGCATGTGTGTAGATATGTGTGTATAATTTCTTAGAAGAAAACCTACAAATAAACAATTATTCCTAGTGTTTTCCTCTGATGACTTTGGGAACTAGCAAAAAGACTCTTACTCTCTACCCTTTGTATTATGTATTGTTTGAGTGTTTTACAATGAGTATATATTATTTTGTAGGGAGGATAAAAAAGTGTCCCTAAGGGACTATTTAAACAACTACACATCAGTTCACTTTACCTTGAAAATTGATGTTTTACTTTCCACATTTGACTGCTCCTTGGGCTCTATTAGAAACTCCAGATGGTGGGGAGGACCATATCCTCCCTTGTGATTAAGAAACACACAAAGATGACACATCAGAAATGTAAAATCTGCATGACAGCCTTCTTCAGAGGAGTCTCATTTGTCTTCAAAACCCAAGTAAATTACCAGAGTGGATACAAATTCAATTTTGTGAAATCTTTGTTGAGAGGCGAATGATAGTCGACCAGAAGCCTGCAAGCCCATGCATGGCCCTTACTCTGCTCCTGGGGGGCACTTGGATAAGTATTTCAGTTTTAAAACATTTTTGAAAGTTAGGATGAGAAAGTATTTGAGGACTAGAGACACAAAGTATTTAAGTAATTTGTCCAAGGCTGGTCTTAAAAGCCTTCAAGGGGACTAAGAGAGAGCTCTTTACAGACTAAAGTATACATATTTCTTGAGACTCCAAACTGAGGTCTCATCCACTGGAAAATTGATTTTTATATCTATTTTAATCTAACCGGAGCTGCTGTATACAGCTGTTCAACTACACTGAGGTTAAGGGGAGTCAGCGACTGAAATCCAGCTTTTGTTCCTCTCACACGGCTGCCACGTTGGCACCCTCCCCTCAGAGGGGACACCATTTTCCAAACCACATAAAGCCTGGTGCATGGTCTGGAGGCTGGTGGTGACCCTACTTGGACCAATATTACAGACCAGAAAGCAGGACTATTTCTTTTGCATTAGTCATTGGAGTACCCTTGGGAATGTAAGTCATTTGAGCCCATTCCTTAAAACAATGTTGGATTAGGTTCGTCTATATTTCTGACATTTTTAGAGCCCAAGACTTTTGGTTATACCAAAATCAGGGAAATACCTAGAAACGTTTATCTTAACTTCAGCATTGATAATTTTTTAAGCTATATCTTGGATTAACATTTTAAATCTGTGATGTCTGGGCTGGCAAAAGGGCTTATAGTATATTGTAGGTTTTAATCCCTTTGAGGTAAATCAATAATGAACACATTATTATTAGACCAGACAGTCCTAGGCTAGGAGTCTGAAATTTGCCTTTTCATTCTGCCTGCCCACCTTGAATTAAGCTTGGGGGAAATATCTACTCTCCCAATGCTGGCTCTGGCCAACTAACCTCTTGGTCAAATCCTAATTTGTGGAGAGTATATCACAGAATTTATATCTGCTCCAAACTCTGGCTAAGATCCTAGGCTTATTATGCATGTGGAGCAAGAAGACAGATGGAAATGAGAGAGGGGTGTGCACTACTGCCTATTAAATTCTCTTATCCCTTAGAATCTCTGAGGAATGAAGGGGTGGCCAAAACCCTTATCCCTACTTGGGAGAAGGATGCAAAGCTCTGGTCCTCCCTTAAGATTCAGGGTACACCCTGTATTTCCCTGGGCATGGGGGTAGAGTGGTCAGGAAAAACAAAAGCTCTTCTGTGTCTATACCCTTTTATCATTCTACTTTGGGGTGTTGAGAGATTCAGCTATCTGGTGTCTAATGATTCTCATGTCCCTGCTTTTCACGTGTGGCTGCAGGAATTCACTGAATGACTGTCATGGACCTGAAAATATATGCCCAACTCAGAGAGGGCCTGGGCCCCTGCTCTACCATGGAGCATGCCAGCGCTTGTGTTCCTGGGCCACCCCAAGACTTCCCCATCTGGGGCAGAGCGCTGGACATTGGTAGAAGACTTAGAAAGATGGCCAACAGCATTGTAGGACAGGTGGGAAGGTGGCTGTTATGTTGCCTTGACAACAGCTCTGCCATCTCTACTCAAAGTTGATGTTGACAACCTCTGAGAAGCTGGGTCTAGTCTCTAGGTTACTTTTATCTCTGCCCCTGCAACCCTCTATGTTTACTTCAGGCAACCTTTCCTTCTCACTGTGTTACAGCAAATAAATGTAAACCCTCAGTTCATCCTGCCATGCCTGAAAACCAACCTGTCCAGTTTGCAGTTCATGCCAACCCTGAAGTTCTGCCAGAAGACTTTATTTAAGTTCTGTGCGATTCTCTAAAGAAGATTGAAATGTGTGCCTCCAGCACCTTCATTCATATCACTGGGGTCTCAGTGGAAATCTGGTGGTCTAAGCCAACAGCGTGTCTTCCAAATTTCTCAGGAAATTACAGTCAAAAGAATTCATTTTCAAAAGTAGGTGCTGGAGGATTCCTTCGGGGAAAATGGGGAATTCTTTGGGGTACTTGTTTTCCAAAGCTCATATTTAAATATTCTGTTTCTCTCCCCTTTGTTTTGGTTCTTCCTTTTCTATGACTTCCCCACACACTTTGGCTGATACTTTCACACCTGAGACATTTTAATTATTTACAGAAGGACCTAATACACTGGGACTGGCATAGCTGATCATGCCTTTTTCATTAGTATGTTACTTTATGCATTTTATCTGTTATGTCCTAGGAGTTCTCACCATATTTTGCTAGTTTATTTATCAGCCGTCATTCATTGCCAGGAGATATATTTTTGTGTTTAGTATTGCTTTTTAGGTCTTCTTTATCTGTCTTAATTTTGAATAGCAAATGCATTATAGTGCTTTATCCTTTTGGTTCTAATCCATTAACAACAAAACTATAAAGATCCATGAATTCCTTGCTCTTGTTTTCACGATGGTCAAAATTCCATTATGTGATTATGAACCATTGTATATTGTACAAAGAGGAGAGGTTAGAAGCCCCGATTTGTATCCATTTCCTGCAACTTACTAGCTCTGAGTTTAAGGTAATCATTCAAACCCCCTGGGCTTAGTTTCTTTATCCATTCAATGAAGATAATAATTCTATTCTTATTGTTGTCAAACCAACTGAGACAAAAGGCCGTTAATGTCTTCTAGAATGCACAAAGCACTTTATCAATCTAAAACTATTGCCAGAGGCACCTTTCCATTCAAGTTTCCCTGGTCACTGATTTAGGTGTGCCTGCCCCAAAATAGCGGGTTTTCATGTCTGGCAGAACCCTAGCCATCCTTCTTGGTAGAACTCAATTATTAAATCATTCGTAAAAGAATATATTGAGTACATACTGTATGCCTGATACTTTTTGAGGAGTTGCCAATACAACAGTCAATGATATCAGTAAAGTCTTTACTTTTATGAGCTTATATTCAAGAAGCATAAGATTATAGGAAAAGGATGGTCAAATAAAAATTTATATGTCCAAGTATATTTACATTTATATTCATAATACAGAAGTGATGGTATGTCTCAATGTTACAAATTATACATAAAAATAAGCACCCCCCCCAAGAAAGAAACTCCTATTCTTACTACATATGTGCACATGTTAAAAATTTATGAGTGTTCATAAGGAGACCAAGGTGATATTTAGGGTGGAGATAGGGGAATGAATACTCACTCTCTGAGGCAGGGCCATGCCCTAGTAGGCTCCTTCATTAATAACTTTATAAGGTTATTCTCTCAACTCAGTTACAGCCACCTTCTCTCCATCCTGATACCTCTCTGTCATTGTTTTTGTAGGAGAAAACATTTTGCCTCTGACCCATGAAAGACTTTTTCCTTCACAATGTCGATCTCCCAACTAAAGTAAACAACTGTGTCATACTATAAACATCGCTGCTGCCCTTCATCCTGCCTTTGAGACCATATATTTGCCCCCAAATCATCCACTTTGTATTTATTTTATCCTTTTGGTAGAAAGAATTGGTCCTTATAATGTGGCATAGTGGAAGAGGGGTCAGATCCCAAACATACTTCTTAGCGGCTATGTAAATTTGGGCAAGAGACTTAGTTCTTTTGTGCCTCTGTTTCATCTGAAAGATGAGATGACAAAATTACTAGTCTCACAATGTTTTTGTAAGAGTTAAATGAGATAATACATGTAATGTACTATCTAGTACAGAATAATCATTCAATCAACAGTACATAAAATTATTATTTCTTGACAAGGCATTTAATCTTGGTGCTACCATAATCTTCTAATAGAGAGCCTGGTGGCTTAATTGGGTAACTACAAAGTCAGAGCGAATAATTTTTTTAATAGTAGGAAGCTATATGCTACATGCAATGCTTTGGACCCTGATATCTATGACCCCAGATAATTTAACTTCTCTGAGGGGGTCATTCATTTGCTCACCAATAACGCAAAAGGATTAGCTTCAAGGTTCATCTCAAGTTGTAAAAAATGATCTGAGAAAGAATAATAACAGGAAGAAAATTATAGTGAGGATTTGCAATTAAAGGATGAAACATGAATAAGAATCAATGGAAAAGGTTTTGAGTTGATGTGGACAGGAGGATCAGAGAGGAGTAGCTCTTGAGTCACATTAATTGACAGAAACCTATGACCTGAACAGAAAAGGTAGCTTGAAAGGCTTCTGGGTCATGGGAACCATGAAGGATAGAACAATTAGCGCTAAGTGCCAATTTCCTGGATTGTTGAGTGGCTGAAACGACAATTGATTTTAAAGGGCTTTGAACAAGATAAAAAGAGCTTTCAAAATATGAGGCTATTTAATAATGAGCAGATAAGCTTCTTCAATAATGGATACTTACGACTGAAAACAGGACCTTGTGTTCATTCCATCAGCATCTTATTATTGGTTTTGGTTGATGTAAAGTATGAGATAGTTAGTCATTCTTTGTTTACTCTATATTTAGTATCCAAAGTAGCTTATTTTGCTTGAATATTCTTCCTCCTCTTCTTTTGAATAGAATTTTTGACTTTCACTGTTGTTAGAGAATTAAAAAAAGTTTTTCAGTGCAACTAGAGTATAATTGCTCCTTACTTTCATGTCATTCTACAGATTTAGGAAAAGTTGGACTGTATTATACTTGAAATAAATCTACATAATGGTACAAAGAAGAAGCTGGAGAAGTCAATGAAGATAACTGCCATAGGACACTGAAAAGTCCAAGATGAAAAAAATTTGATCGCCATTTTGATAGTTGCACATTTTATAAATTATTCAATGTCAGACTCATATTTATGTCTTAAAATAGCTGCAAACATTGTCAACAGTGGTGTTCAGTGAGGTTTGGTTATAACCAATGAAGATCTGAGTATGCTGTTCTTGTGAGATATAGTTTTCTGTTCCTAGGTTGGCATTCTCCTCCCAGAAGTCCTATGCATGGATCTTCAGTAGGCAATAATAAATTATCAAGATGTCTGAAGTTGGCTGTCAAAAATCATCCAGATATAGGAGACTATGAAGGGAGATTTCCCCAAGATATGAGAAAAAAATACCTGAAAAAAAAAGCAAAACTCTTACTTTGTCCAACTGTCAATTACAGTATTAAAAAAATTTTTTAACTGTATTATGGCTTAGATTACCCTTCAATGTCCCATCATTGTGTCCTATTTGAGTCTAACACATATGGGATCAGATTTTGCTTTCTCCCTAACAAAAGGTTACATAGGTGTGAAGGAAACCAAAATGGATTGGAAGCTTCCCATAACTTTTAAATCAGTTAGGGTGAGAAAATAAGTCATGTGACTTGAGTCCTGCCGTCAAGGAACTAGGAAGCCAAATTGGTGAGAAGATTAGCACAGAACTCTGCCAAACGGTGTTTGCAGTAGGCAGCCTCCAAGATGGCCCCCCGTGGTCGCTTCTCCTAGTGTTCGCACCTTTGTATTGTCCCCTCCACATCATACCAGGGTCGATCTGTGTTTCCACCACTATATGACAGGGTGATGGTACATCACTTCTGAGATTGGGTTCTAAAAGTTACTGTTACTTCTACCTTAGTCACTCACTCTCTCCTTCTCTAAGATAGAACAGAAGCCGTGTTGTGAGCTGCCCTAGCAAGAGGCTCACAGGTCAGACTGGCTAAAGGCTGGCAAGGACCTGAGGCCTACAGCGGAGAGCTCCAAGAGTGAACTTGTAAAAGGATCTCACAGACCAGTCAAGACTTGAGAAGACTGTAGCCTAGCCACACACCTCCTGAGTCTCTGAGCCGGAACCACTCAGCCCTCAGAAACTGTGAGGTAACAAATGTGCTTTTAAGCCTCTAAATTTGGAGGTAATTTCTTATGCATCAATATACATCTAATGCAGTTGTTCTTCAGACTAAATCTGCTCTCGGAATCGGGAAAAGATGGAGGTCGGTGAGGCTTCAGCTCATGTGGATAAGTAGCACGGAGAAAGGATGGCAACAGCACAGACGATTCGAATACAGAGAACAGATGTTCCTCCCACCTCTCTATCCAGCCCGGTGCTTCCTCTCTTCAGCAAAGTTAGTTACTGTTTCTTGTGTATATTTCTGGCATATTCTGAGCATTTCTGATGTTGATTTGAACATCCTTGATCTACATAAATCTAAGAATTTTTCCTTTATATATATGGAGAAGAGAAGCATGTAAACTTGTGAAAACTTTGTATTATGTGTTGAACCCATATGCAAAGAGAGTTTGTTTACAAATCCTAATGTTTAATATCTATTGTCTGGACTTCCTTTTTATTCTGCTTTTCTATTTTGCTCAAATCTGAGAACAGACTATTTAAAGTTGCATCTGGACTTGGGACTATTTAAAAATCACTTGAAGAGTAAACTATTCTAAATGATCACTCCCATTTATGTAGCAGACTGGTTCCCAAAAGTCAGTCTTCCTTTCCTGAGATACTTAGCTTTCATTAATAATTTATTATTTGCTTTTAACAAATGTGCAGTGGGTGTTCATTAGAAATTCATTATTTATTTTAACAGTGTGCTCAGCTCAGGGTCCTTGAATATTAAATTTACACCCTTTTAGAATTGTGAAGAATTCTTGTTCTATATGAAATTCACACATTAATTATTAGGGTTTTATTCTTGCTTATGAACCTCACAAGTTCCCTAGACCTTCCAAACACTGGCTGTCCATGAAATAATACTTTCCCTCTTGGGAACTTCTTTGTGCTACATGGCGGCTTTTGGAATTACGTTGCCTACATTCTGCTTCTTTTCTAAGTTAATTTAAAAATGTAAATGACTATCAGTGGTGCCTGGATGTCTCAGATGGTTAAACGTTCTGGCTTTGGCTCAGGTCATGATCTCATGACCAGTGAGTTCAAGCCCCACATCAGGCTCCGTGCTGACAGCTCGGAGCCTGGAGCCTGCTTCTGATTCTATGTGTTTCTGTCTCTCTGCCCCTTCCACACTCACACTCTGTCTCTTTCTGTCTCTCAAAAATGAATAAACATTAAAAAATATGTAAATGACTATCAGAATTAACATTTGAAGATAAATGAAAATTTATTTCAGTCTCAGGTACACAAAAGAGAATTTCTTTATTTTCACTTACTAATAAATTTTTCTTTCCAATGTAGCATTTTTATATTACTGTTTCTGTAGTTATGAGTCATGTCCTCCTCATAACCCCAGGTTACATTTTAGCATGTGCTTCACCTCATTTTAAAGATGACTGCAAATTTTGTTTACTTTTAACCCCAGACAACAAACTATATTCTCACATCTCATGCACACACACACACACACACACACACACACACACACACAGAAGCACACACATGCACATAATGGTGAACATATGCTAAAAGCTATGGCAGTCCTGTTGTTTTGCCTGATCAATTGAGTATACTTGTTTTTCTATTTCTTTTCCAGAAGTTTTATTTCTGGCCTTAGTTAATGTATTTCTGGAACTTTTTTTCCTTGCTTTTGTTCATGTTTAGCATGCCTTTGGAGAATATGTAGTAAGTGATACAGTTCACATTTTCTCCAGCTTACCCTCATTTCCTTTGTGCTGGTACAATAGTACACATTTGCCCCTGGAGTCTACTAATGCCTCCAGCCAAACTTACCTAATTTTACTTTTTGTTGCTTGGCCCCTGCTCTGGGAGGCCAACCCCTAAGATCTGCTGTGTATGATTTTCCAGCTTTTTAAATTGTATTTCATTTGTCTCAACATTCACCACTGTCCAGTTTTAGTCCATCTATCTACTAACACACAATGCAGGTCTGTCTTCCTCTACGAGAACTTTCTAACTGGAACACACGATGGGGACTGATATATTAACATCTTAAAAAAATAGTAAGAAATAGTAAGTAGTAAGAAAAAGCTTACCTTCTAATAAGGAAATATTACATCAGTACAAACCCATAGAAACAGACCCTGTTCCTGGATTCTTGAATAAAGATGGCATGGATTGAGAGAAAACCCAGATTAGTAGCTCTCCAAGTTGAGTATGCTTAGGAAAATACCACTCAGGATGCTTGTAAGGGTTGTAAGTTCTGGGTCCCGCCCCCGGAGAATCTGATTTGGTAAGTGTGAGGTGGGACCCAAGAATCTGCACCCTGCAAGATTTCTATGAAATCAGGTTTAGTCTCATGCTTTGCAGAAGATTTCAATGAGAAACACAGAAAGCTTGTACCAGATCAATATGTGTATCTTCATAGTACTAAAAGAAGGAGGAAGATGAATTAAGTGTTTACTATATCCAGGAAATTCTCATGCCTCTTCCAGATTTTTTCAATGATTCTTTAGAGAAGCTGTCATTAAAGGAACCATTTAAGTAATCCAGGAAGAAATATATATTTATTGGAAATTGTCTAATGAAGAGTGTAAGGAAACTATTTGAACTTGCTTTGAAACCTAAAAAGACAGAAACATCTAAAGGAATGTAGGCATTTAAAAAATTGTTTTAATGCTTTTTTATTTTTCAGAGAGAGAGGCAGACAGACAGACAGACAGACAGAATCTGAAGCGGGTTCCAGGCTCTGAGCTGTCAGCACAGAGCCTGATGCGGAGCTCAAACTTATGAGCTGTGAGATCATAACCTGAGCTGAAGGCGAACATTCAACTGACTGAGGCACCCAGGAACCCTTGAATTTTTGACAAGGTAGGAAAATTAGAAAAACCTAAGGTAGATACTGATTCAAACCTTACAAGATCCATTAATTCTGATGATTCTATCTGCTTTATTACAAATGCATGGATATACAATTGGCTCCTATTTAACATAGAAAGGTATTTGAATTAGGCCTTCACCTGTAGAGCAGTGATTCTCCTTCCTGGCTGCACAATAGAATTATCTGGAAGCTTTAATAAATGTTTCTGTCTGGGGCCCACCCCCTGCAAATTGGGTTTTATTTATTTTTTTATTTATTTTTTGCCAATGGATTGGTTTTATTCTAGAATATTACAAAAAGGAAAAGGTGTTGATCACAGACTAAACTATTTGTTCTCGTAGCCCACTATATAATTTATTTATTTTAATTTTTTAAAATTTGTTTTTAGTTTTTTTGCAGTATAAGATAATTTTTTTATTTAAATAGCTTATTACCAAGTTGGTTATCATATAACACCCAGTGCTCTTCCTTGCAAGTGCCCCTCTCCATGACCATCACCCCCTTCCCCTTTCCCCCTCCCTCTTCAGCCCTCAGTTTGTTCTCAGGATTCAAAGGTCTCTTTTGATTTTCTTCACTGCCTCTCCCCAACTCTTTTCCCCCACTTACCCCTTCCCACGGTCCCCTATTAGGTTTCTCCTGCTAGACCTATGAGTGAAAACATATAGTATCTTTCCTTCTCTGCCTGACTTATTTCGCTCAGCATGACTCCCTCTAGGTCTGTCCATTTTCCTACAAATGGCCAGATTTCATTCTTTCTCATTGCCATGTAGTATTCCATTATATATATATACCACATCTTCTTGATCCATTCATCAGGTGATGGACATTTAGGCTCTTTCTGTGATTTGGCTATTGTTGAAAGTGCTGCTATGAACATTGGGGTCCATATGCCCTTATGCATCAGCACTTCTGTATCCCATGGGTAGATCCCCAGCAGTGATATTGCAGGGTCATAGAGGAGTTCTACTGATAGTTTTTTGAGGAACCTCCACACTGTTTTCCAGAAGGCTGCACCAGTTTACATTCCCACCAACAGTGTAGGAGTGTGCCCATTTCTCCACATCCTTGCCAGCATCTATAGTCTCTTGATCTGTTCATTGTAGCCACTCTGACCGGTGTGAGGTGGTATCTCAGTGTGGTTTTGATTTGTATTTCCCTGATGATGAGTGACACTGAGCATCATTTGATGTGCCTGGTGGCCATTTGGATGTCCTCTTTGGAGAAGTGTCTGTTCAGGTCTTCTGCCCATTTCTTCACTGGGTTATTCGTTTTTTGGGTATGGAGTTTACCGAGTTCCTTGTAGATTTTGGATACTAGCCCTTTATCTGATATGCCATTTGCACTATCTTTTCCCATTCTGTCAGGTGCCTATTAGATTTTTTTTTTTATCATTTCCTTTGCATTGCAGAAGCTTTTTATCTTGATGAGGTCCTAATAGTTCATTTTTGTTCCTGATTCCCTTGCCTTTGGGGATGTGTCGAGGAGGAAATTGCTGCGATTGAGGTCAAGGAGGCTATTTCCTGCTTTCTCCTCTAGGGTTTTTATGGTTTCCTGTCTCACATTCAGGTCCTTTATCCATTTTTAGTTTATTTTTGTGTATGGTGTAAGAAAGTGTTCTAATTTCATTCTTCTACATGTTGCTGTCCAGCTCTCTCAGCACCACATGTTGAAGAAGCTGTCTTTTTTCCATTGGATACTCTTTCCTGTTTTGTCAAAGATTAATTGGCCATACACTTGTGGGTCCAGTTCTGGATTCTCTATTCTATTCCATTGGTCCATGTGTCCAATACCATACTGTCTTGATGATGACAGTTTTGTAGTAGAGGCTAAAGTCTGGGATTGTGATGCCTCCTGTTTTGGTTTTCTTTTTCAATATTACTTTGACTATTCGGGGGCTTTTGTGGTTCCATATGAATTTTAAGATAGTTTGTTCTAGCTTTGAGAAGAATGCTGGTGCATCTTTGATGGGGATTGCATTGAATGTGTAAATTGCTTAGGGTAATAATGACATTTTAACAATATTTATTCTTCCGATCCATGAGCATGGAATGTTTTTTCCTTTCTTTGTGTCTTCTTCAATTTCCTTCATAAGCTTCTATAGTTTTCAGCATACAGGTCTTTTACATCTTTGGTTAGGTTTATTCCTAGGTATTTTATGATTTTTTGTGCAATTGTGAATGGGATCTGTTTCTTGGGTTTCTCTTTCTCTTGCTTCATTTTTGGTGTATAAGAATGCAACTTATTTCTGTATGTTGATTTTGTACCCTGCAACTTTACTGAATTTATTGATCAGTTCTAGAAGGCTTCTGGTGGAGTCGATCAGGTTTTCCATGTAGAGTATCATGTCATCTCAAAAAGGAAAGTTTGACTTCTTCTTTGCCAATTCTGATGCCTTTTATTTCCTTTTGTTGTCTGATTGCTGATGCTAGGAGTTCCAACACTATGTTAAACAACAGTGGTGAGAGTGGACATCGCTGTCCTGTCCCTGATCTCAGGGGGAAAGCTCTCAGTTTTTCCCCACTGAGGATACCATTAGCTGTGGGCTTTTCATAAATGGCTTTTATAATGTTTAAATAGGTTCCTTCTATCCCGACTTTCTCAAGGGTTTTATTAAGAAGGGATGTTGTATATTGTCAAATGCTTTTCCTGCATTTGTTGACAGAATCATATGGGGGTTTTTTTCTTTCCTTTTGTCAATGTGATGTATCACATTGATGGATTTGCGAATATTGAACCAGCCCTGTAACCCAGGAATGAATCCCACTTGATCATAATGGATAATACTTTTTATATGCTGTTGAATTTGATTTGCTAGTATCTTGTTGAGTATTTTTGCATCTGTATTCATTAAGGATATTGGCCTGTAGTTCTCTTTTTTGTTGGGTCTCTGTCTGGCTTAGGAATCAAAGTGATATGTGCTTCATAGAACTAGTCCAGAGGTCTTCCTTCCATTTCTATTTTTTGAATAACTTCAGAAGGATCAGTGTTAACTCTGCTTTAAATATCTGGTAGAATTCCCCTGGGAATCCATCCGGCCCTGGGCCTTTATTCATTGGAAGATTTTTGATAACTGATTCAATTTCTTCACTGGTTATGGGTCTGTTTAGATTTTTTATCTCTTCCCGTTTAAATTTTGGTAGTGGATGTGCACTTAGGAATTTGTCCATTTCTTCTAGATTCTCCAGTTTGTTGGCATATAATTTTTCATAGTAATCTCTGATGATTGCTTGTATTTCTGAAGGATCTGTTGTAATAGATCCATTTTCCTTAATCATTTTGTCTATTTGAGTGTTCTCTCTTTTCTTTCTGAGGAGCCTAGCTAAAGGTTTCAATTTTGTTTACTTTTTCAAAAAACCAACTCTTGGTTTCATTGATCTGTTCAATTGTTTTTGTGGATTTTATCTTGTTTAATTCTGCCATGATCTTTATTATTTCTCTCCTTTTGCTGGGTTTGGGGTACTCTTGTTGTTCCCTTTCTAGTTTCCTTAGGTGCTCTCTTAGGTTTTGAGTTTGCGCTTTTTCTAGTTCGTTGAAATAGGCCTGGATTACAATAAACCTTCCTCTAGGACTGCCTTTGCTGTGTCCCAGAGAGTTTGGATTGTTGTATTTTCATTTTCATTAGTCTCCATATATTTTTTAATTTCCTCTCTAACTGCGTGGTTCACCCAATCATTCTTTAGTAGGGTAGTTTTTAACCTCCACATTTCTGGAGGTTTTCCAGACTTCTTCCTGTGGTTGATTTCAAGTTTCATAGTATTGTGATCTGGAAGTGTGCATGGTATGATCTCAACTCTTTTGTATTTATGGAGGGCTGTTTTATGACCCAGTATATGTAATTAATCTTGGAGAATGTGCCATGTGCACTTGAGGAGAAAGTGAATTCCCTAGCTTCAGGATGCAGAGTTCTAAATATATCTATTAATTCCATCTGTTCCAGTGTGCCATTCAGGTCCATTGTTTCTTTAGTGATTTTTTTTTTTGTCTGGTTGACCTATCCATTGCTGTAAGTGGGGTATTAAAATCCCCTACAATTAGCACATTCTTATCAATAAGATTGCTTCTGTTTGTGAGTAGTTGTTTTATGTATTTGGATCATCCCAAATTCAGCACATAGATGTTTATAATTGTTAGCTCTTCTGATGTAGAAACCATATTGGGTTTTAATTAGCTTGGGCATGGCCTGTGCATCAGAATTACTAAAACGTTTTTAGATTATTTTAATATTAATTAATATTAATTAGGTTAATAACTACTATTCTAGTGAATCTAGCAAGTACTTCAGCTGTATGAAATTAAGCTATCTGAGGAGGACCAATTAACTATAGCAAAGCACATACAGTAAATAGTGCTTTGCAGTCCATCATTAAGTAAAAGCTCTAAGCTCTGTACTATTATTAGAGAAGGCAGTTAGATGAAGTTGAGTTTCGGTAACAAAATAAAAAGATTAGTCTCTCTACTTGTATTTGTATAGTATTTGTATTTGTATAGTATTCACCTGGGAGTGAAGTAGGCCTAAAGCCAAAATGAATATCTGGATTTTCACATTAACTTAGACCCTAGACCTCTGTGGTAGGTGAAATAATGGCCCCAAAGATGGGTCTTAATCCCCAGAACCTGAATAGCATGAACATGGCAAAGAAATTCAAGATGGTAGATGGAATTAAGGTTGCTAATTAGCTGATTTTAGGATAGAAAAATTATCCTGGGTTGTCCATTTGGATCCAATGTAATCACAAGAATCCTTAAATGTGGAAGAGGGAGACAAAAGAAGAGTTAGAGAAAGAGATGTGACAACATACACAAGGTCAGAGGGATGTGGTATGAGAGGTCAGCTCGCTGGTACTGGCTCTGTAGAAAAAGGAAGAAGGGCATGAGCCATGAAATGTGGTAGGTAGCTTTTAGAAGCTAGAAGAGTCCAGGGAATGAACTATCCCCTACAACCTATAGGAAAGGAACACAGTTCTACCAACACCTTGATTTAGCTAAGTGAGTCCATTGTGAACTCTGACCTTCCAAACCAACCGATACAGATTTGTGTCATTTTAAGCCACTAAGTCTGTGGACATTTGTTTCAGCAGCAATAAGAAACTAACACAACTTGCCTGTTACATGTAGAGAACAACAACCCATGGAAATATTAAAATGCCCTCTTGAGATCAGCTCTACAGTGGTCCCAGGGCTCGAGGACACATGCCAGCTTTCTCACATCATATACACTAAGGACTGCAAAGTCCTATGCCTGTTGGATGATGCCTTGTCTCCTTAGTGAAAGCACAGCCTCTCTGTCCACAAATTGTCAGATGTTTATGGTAACCAGGATGTGCAAGGCAGGGAGGAAGGGGTGCCCAGCAGAGGGAATAGCACTGAGAACAAGCAAGCCGTACTCTTCACCATGCCCTGTACCATCAGTGTTTCCCGGACTTCTAAGTAAACGGAGCTACCATTTTGAGGATTTGTCACCACACTGATGAGCGTTTTTTCTTGTTTCATGTGTTTCTTTTGTGATGAGGTCTGTGTACATACATGGTTTAGTGGCAACTGTCTGATCCTTCACAGTGAAGCTCTTAACTCTGTTTTCAAAAAATTCTTCCCTGGAGGTCCCTAGTCTGTGAACTTCCCTTTTCATTCGGCCATAAAAAGATACAATATGAGGTCAGTACAAACAAGGTAATCCCTCAGATTTTGGACAGAAGGATATAATGTGGAAGGAAAATAAAAGTTTTAGTTGTGCAGAGCATATGCTGAACATCCTGGTGAAGAATTCCAGTTTCCTGAGTGCACGATGCCTGTAGAGTCTCAGTTTTTACTTCTTCATTCCCCTTGTTTATTCAGCAAATATTTGAATAATTGCCATGTCACTTTGATGGTCCTTAGGGAAACAAGGATGAATAAAAGAGGCATGGCCCCATCTCTCCTGGAACTTAAAATCTAGTGGGTGTCACAGGAAAGAAAACAGAGATTTCAATACTACATTACTAATGGGTTTATCCACCCGGCAATTATTTATGAAGTGCTTACACTGAGCTAGTGCCAGGAAAAGAAAAGTAAGACACAAGGCTGCAGTTTAGATACTTAAATGAGAGTGGTGGGAAACCCCTTACACACAAATATAATATTTATGGAATGGACTTGAACATACAGAGATTTTACAGAACTGGCTGCCATCAGGGATTGAGGATGGCTGTGGGGTGGTTGGGACATTTGTGTGGCAGGGCCCACTCAGCACCTCAGTTTTTTATACCAAGGTCCTTCTGGACTATAAACTTAAGACTCCATTTGGAAGGCTTTTTTCCCCCTAAAAACTTGGAATTGCTCCCAAAAGAAATAAGTCAAAATCCAAGATGACTTGGCAACTAAGTAACCTTAGAAGAGGGGGTATAGTTGGCCTCACACATTAAAATCATCTGGGAATACTTGGAATTCCTACTGAATTATAATCTAGTATCTGACACTCTTCAATCTGTACCTTTCACATGGACCCAGGTCTAAAGTATGCGGATCCCTAGTCTATCCCACATTGTCATTTTTCTTTACCCATTTTGAACAGCCAGCTTTCTCTAACTTGACTCTAAAGTCAAGAGTTTTCCTAGGGATTTTTGAATAAGGCTACTCTCATAAACCAGTAAGCCCCATATATGACGCATGAGATGACATCTATAGAAGTAAATGAGCTTGTTTATAAGTATTTGATCTGACAAGGGAACACTCGAGGACAACCATCCAAGGTAACTTGCATCCAAGGTAATTGTATCCAATGCAATTCAGTCTGGCAAGACCAAAATAGGTCAGTAACCAAAATATTAAAACCTAATCAACTGCGTTGTAGCAGGTCTTAGAAAAGCTTATTAACAGAAGGCTACTCATTCCTTCAAAGTCTCTCTCTCTCTTTCTCTCTCTCTCTTTAAACTTAATGAAGCAACAGAAAGAGAAAGCAAGAAACTGATCCCATTCACAATTGCACGAAAAACGATAAAATACCTGGGAATAAACCTAACCAAAGATGTAAAAGACCTGTATGCTGAAAACTATAGAAGACTTATGAAGGAAATTGAAGAAGACACAA
>PISW01013777.1:0-24424 GCA_004023785.1 Mungos mungo
AGACCTCAGGGCCTAATCTTTCTCTTTCTGCCTACAGAATCCTATTGTTTTCAATCATAATTCTAAGTGAGGCCCAAGGTTAGGCAGGAAGGCTTCCCATTAATTTCTGAGAGTTGAGAGGTGTTGGGGTAGCTGAGACATTTCACTGTCTGACTTGGGCTCAGGTCACCATCCTAGGGTTTGTGGGTTTGAGCGCCCCGTTGGGCTCTATGCTGACAGCTAGGAGCATGGAGCCCCATTTGGACTTGTGGCTGCTCTGCCCCTCCTCTGCTCAGGCTCTGTCTCTGTCTCTCAAAAAATAAATAAACATTAAAATATTTAAAAACAATTGAGAGTGAAGAGCTAAACTAATGCCATGACATGCTTAAAATAAGCCTTAGGAACTAGAAGGCCTAACTTTCAACTTCCCTGAAATAATCAGGCAATCACACCTTGCTCAAGACTAGAAGAATCGCCCCTAAACCTGTCAATCAGTAAGGACCAAGGGGATGCTTAACATTCCTGAAGTCAGGGGCTTGGGGGCTGGAAACTATAGATAGCTGCTTAATGTTAGTTAGTTAACTGACTGCTTAATGTTAGTTAGCCCATCACCACTTGCCCTAGCCCCAATGCCAAACGTCATGATTGGGCCCCGCCAAATGTAACAGACACCCTAGAGATTCTGAGTGGTTAAGATTATTACCAGGGGCAGTTGTATGATTACAATTGGATTACTGTGCCTATGTCATAATTTTCTGTAACCCCCATTCCTAACCCCATAAAACCCTGCTCAGCTATTGTTCGGGGCTCTCAGCACAGATCCACTGCATTGGTGAGGTCTGAGAGGAAGCTTAAGCCCGAATAGATGCCCATTGCTTTTGCATACGTGACTCGGTCTCCCTGGTGGTCTCTGGCTTTTGGGGATATTGCAATCTAGGCATAACAAGAGCTGAGTGCAGGCTTTTCCTCAAGAAGAAGTAACAGGTCTCTTGTACAGGAGGTGAGAATGAAAGGACACAGGTCTGAAATAAACTAACTCCATGACAGTCTTTAATTTTCTCCTCCGACCTTAAAGGCCTAAGTTTCAGTTTCCCCAAAACTATCAGGCAGTTACATATTGCCCAAACAAGAAGAACCACCTTTGTGACACCCAATCAGAAAAGACCAGCCACCACCTTCCACATACCAAAGAGTGAGGTCTGTAGATAAAGACTATAGATAGTACTCTGTTGTCTAATGCCAAAATTAACCGCTTAGTCGCCAGATGAAGCTCTGGGTCCACTCTGTAACTGGTTAATTTCAAAGAATCTTTAAATGTTGTGACCTGCCAAAAGTAAAGAACGCTCTAGACTATGTGTATGGCTAAAATTGTTACTACGATAATGGCTGGATCACTGTACCTGTAATACCCAAGATTTCTTTATCATCCCCGAAAACCAGAAACCACCAGGGAGACCGAGTCACGCATGCAAAAGCAAAGGGCTTTATTACGGGTTTAGGCTCACTGGGGCCTAAACTCACAGACTTTACCGGTGTGGTGGATCCATGCTGAGAGCCCCGAACAAAGGGGGGGCAGGGCTTTTATGAGTTTGGGAAGGGGGAGTTACAGGAAATTGTGACATCGGTACAGTGATCCAATTATTATTACACAATATTGACATTTTTATCCAATTACAACATTTAGAGTGTTAACCAATCAGAGTAGACCCAGGACCTTCACATAGGGTGTAACTAGCCTTAGGCAATAGGCCTGCCCTTAGGAATGTTAAGGGTATTACAAGGGTGGTCCCTCTTGCCTTGGGCAATGTGTGCCCTTCTACTGTCTCAAACTTGCATCCTTACGTACCCATGTCACAATTTTTTTTTAACTCCCCCTTCCCAAACCCCTTAAAAACCCTGCTCAGCCCTTGTTAGGGTCTCAGCAAGGATCCACTGTGTTGGTGACTTTTCAGAGTCCAAGCTTAAGCCCGCACAAAACGCCCTTTGCTTTTGCATGTGTGACGTGGTCTCCCCGGTGGTCTGCGGTCTTCGGGGATATTGCGATCTGGGCATAACAAGGAGAGTCAGGTATGTGTAGCACACATTTTCTGTGCTCAAGCAGAATTTGTGGGCCTCTGTGGGAGGGGAGGCCGCCTGAAAGCAGAGAAGGGAAACTCAGGGATTGGTTCCCCAGTTGGAGCTCACAGTTTCTGAATAGCTCCTGAGACAAAGGACTAGGAAGTTGGGCCTCCTCTGCATTTCAAAGTCGCGCCTTCAGGAATCAGTTTACTGGGGAAGAAGCTGTGTTGATGGTTTTACAGACATTTTCTCCTACTTCAGCTGGGATTTCCCTACAAAGTTCTGAGAAAGAAATCTAGAGGAGGAGGTGAAAGAAAAATGGCCACCTCTCAGGTAGGCCTTGTGCTGGGGGGTGGGGGGGGGGTGGCTGTTGTATTTTCCTGGGGAAATTTCTTGCATGTAGAAACTGCAGGGCGCCTGGGTTTCTCAACCAGTTGAGCATCAGACTCTTTTTTTTTTTTTAATGTTTATTTATTTTTGAGAGAGAGAGAGACACTGTAAGCACAAGGGAAGAGCAGAGAGAGGGAGACACAGTATATGAAGCAGGCTCCTGTTGTAGGTTAGCAAAACCGAGTAAATCATTAAAAACCATTAACTTGCTGTTTTGGCTTCTCTAAATTGCTTTGCAAATGTATCTCTTCCTTCACTGTTCTAACTACATGCTGACCCCTATGTGGCTCTCTGTTGGAGTTATCAGAAGGTGCTAACTGGCCCTGTCCGGCCCCTGTAATTTTGCCTGCTTTCTAAACAGCCAACTTAGATCAGAGAGTGCACTCCCACCGCCCTGTCTGAAGCTGGCCAGGCAAAGCATCCCTGTTGGAAGTCATGAAGTCACTGTCTCCCAGAACCTGGAGTGCCTGACTAGAACTGCTCGTTTCAAGACCTTCTTAAGACAGAGGCCTTTAAAACTGATACGGTCCTGCCAGAGCTACTGTCTGTTTGTAAAAATGGGACTGGGTGTCCTGAAATGCTGTGAACTTTAATGGGTTAACTGAATGATGATGTTTTATGTCCTGCCGGGGTCCATATAAGCTCACTGCCACCTTTGTTCAGGGCCATTGTCCGCACTTTTCTCCTTAAGATCGGGATCAGGTTTGGCCTGGCCCTGAATAAAACCTTGCCTACCTTCTATTTGGCATCTGGTGGTCTTTTTCGACATCCCCCTGTTACAGCTCCACACACTAAGTAGTCAGCACAGAGCCTGGTGTGGGGCACCAATTCACAAAAGGCAACATCATGACTTGATTTGAAATCTGACGCTTAACGGACTGAGACACTCAGGTGCCCCAAGCATCAGACTCATGATTTGAGTTCAGGCCATGATCCCAGAGACCTGTGAACCAGCCCTGAATCAGGGTTTCTGCTGAGCTTGGAGCCCAGTTAAGATTTTCACTTCCTGGGGCGCCTGGGTGGCCCAGTCGGTTAAGCGTCCAGCTTCAGCTCAGGTCATGATCTCACAGTTCGTGGGTTTGAGCCCCGCATGGGGCTCTGTGCTGACAGCAAGCTCAGAGCCTGGACCCTGCTTTAGATTATGTATCTCTCTCTCTCTCTCTGACCCTCCCCTGCTCACGCTGTCTCTCTCTGTCTCTCAAAAATAAATAAAAAACATTAAAAAAAAAGATTTTCACTTCCTCTGTCCATCTCCTCCACTTGCATTCTCTTTTTGTGTCTGTGTCTATCTCTCTGTTTCTTCCTCTCTCTCTAAAAGTGTGGGAGGGTCCCCTCTCTAAGGAAAGAAAAAAATAACTCTCAAGACAACCAGGCTCTATCAGTACCTGACAGCACCCCTCTTGACCTTGTAATACGAGACCACTTAATCAGACTGCAGGTTTCTGTGTTACCTTATGTGGGAGACAGAGAAGTAAACAAAACAAAACAAAACAAAACAAAAAAAAACCTATGCCATGTGGTGTTCTGGGCTCAGTTCTTTAGGTACAAACCCAACTGAGTGGTGCCAGCAGGAATCGAGTTGTTTCCTGGAAAGAAACGCCTCAGTGTGAGAATCCTGTTACAAAAAAAAAAAAAAAAAGCCAATAATTTCTCAGTTCTGATGGTTCCGCTTTGTTTTCACCTAACTTTTGTAAATGTTTAGTTATTTTTGAGAGAGAGAAAGAGGGAGAGAGACAGAGTGTGAGAGAAGGAGGGGCAGAGAGAGAGGGAGACACAGAATCTGAAGCAGGCTCCATGCTCTGAGCTGTCAGCACAGAGTATGATGTGGGGCTCAAACCCACAGAGTGTGAGATCATGACCTGAGCTGAAGTCAGGTGCTCAATCGACTGAGCGACCCAGGCACCCCTGTTTTCACCTAATTTTTAACCTTTTAACCTTTAACTCAAGGTTAGGAGTTTAGGACACTCCACCCCAATAACCCAGAGACCTCTCTACCTTCTCTCCAACCTGGATTCCAGTAGGGCATCAACAGCTGTCGCTTTGAATTAAAGTCCAGCATGTATTGAAAATAGTCCCTTTGTGACAGATTCAGACGGGAGGGTGTTGAGTCCTATTTGCCTGTTGCTGATGGGGTCTGCTCCTGGGATTGCACTCAAGGAAAACCATTCCCATTGAGGTCTGATGTCAATGATTTCTCTGCTTGGGGTAGAGTAGGATTATGAAAATGCACAAATGCATGAGATGAATAGGAGGCACAGAATAACCCAGAATCTTCCCACTCCTTAGGATGTGGAAAAGATACTTGAAAATATTCTAAATACTACATGACATGGAAACTATATGTGACTGAAGGCTGTGTAAGTCCACTGTCTACTCAGTGTTGTTTATATTCTGATTTAGTGTTTGGGGGTCACAAGATCCTGTGGCCCGAGGTGTGCCTTAGGCACTGAGATCACGTTGTTTCCTTACAGCTGATGGTACCTTCTTTTACTTGGCTTTGTGCTCTCTGTCGGATTTCTTTCCTGTAATGTCCGTATTTTCCTTCTTATCAGCTGAAATGATTTTTAGGCAGATTCCCTGAAAGATTTCCAGACACCATCATATTTAAACTGCAAACTTCTTTGTCCCAGTTTCTTTCTCCCTGTAGTTTTTTTTTAAGTTTATTGATTTAGAGAGAGACAGAGAGAGTGGGAGCAGTGAAGTTGCAGAGAGAGCTCATAAATCCCAAGCAGGCTCCACCGATTCAGTGCAGAGCCTGACTGGAGGCTCAAACTCAAACAACAGTGAGACTTTGACCTGAGCTGAAATCAAGAGTCACATACTCAACTGACTGAGCACCCAGGCACCCCTTCCTTGCTGTTTCTGATGAGAACAAAGGCAAAAGAAATGTAGATAAAATTAAATTTTCTTACAACTTACAACCCTCTAAAAAATCCTTCAGACTGGCACAGGAAGATATTCATTAAGTTTTCCACAACTGCTTTAATGTTAATGTCTTTTTAGAGGCAAAAAGCAAGCCTAGTCTGACAATAGCCAGACTTCCAGGAACCAGTGAGTCTTCTTTTCCCTATGAAAATCTCTTCAGTGCTGCAGGCTGCTGACAGAAAGACCAGCAAACACTGATTAGAAGTGAATCAAGATTTTATTTACTGCCAGGTCAAACCTGATCTCCTGGTCAGAAGGAGAAAAATGCAGAGAATGGCCCTGAACAAGGGTGGCGGTGGGCTTATATGGACAGTAGCAAGGCGGAATACATCATTATTTGGCTAACCAATTACAATTTACGGCATTCATTACAGCCAATTACACTATAATTTTTTTTAATGTTTATTTATTTTTGAGAGAGAGATAGAGGGTGAGCAGCTGAGAAATAGAGAGAGAGGGAGACACAGAATCCAAAGCAGGCTCCAGGATCTGAGCTGTCAGCACAGAGCCTGATGAGGGGCTTGAACCCACAAACTGTGAGATCATACCCGGGCTGAAGTTGGATGCTTAACCGACGGAGCCACCCCGGCCCCCGCCAATTACAGTGTAATACACAGATGTTAGTTTTGGTGGGAACCTTTTATTTTAAAGTTCTTAGTCTTTTAAAATTACCAATCATAGTGTTACAGGGTGACGTTGAAAAGACCACCAATGACGAACAGAGGAGAGGCATGATTTTATTTTCGGCCGCATGGTTTTATTTGCCGCCAGGCCAAACATGATCTCTCTGGTGTTAAGGAGCAGAGAGTGGCCCTACACAAAGGCGGCAGGGAGATTATATGGACAGAATATGTCATTATTTAGTTAACCAATTACATTCACAGCATTCCTTGGTAGCCAAATTCTTTGTAATACACAGACGTCAGTTTTGGCGGAACCTATCATTTTAAAGTTCTTTGTCCCTTTAAAATGACCAATCATAGTTAGACACCTAAGCTACTGCGAGAGACAGTGACTAGGTGACTTTCACCTGCTGTCCTCGCCTTTGACCAGGTCTTAGTAAAAAGGGTGGGGGAGAGTTTTGCAACCTAAGTTATCTATCTAGCAGGCGAGCATTGTTACAGAAGCGAGATGAGGCAGTTAGTAATTGAGCCGAACTTATATACAGTAAGCTTTCTGATATCTTATACGTTGACCTACAACATTCAGAACCTTACGTTTCTACCTCCCCCCCCCCAACTTAAAGTATATAATCAATGGCTCCTCGAATTACACTGCAGCTCATTTTATCCACAGATCCCATCTCTATCTCCCTCTTTCTCTCTGACCCTCCCCTGGTCGTGCTGTCTCTCTCTGTCTCTCAAAAATAAATAAAATAAAAAAGAAAAGAAAAGATCAGTCTCATTCACCAAAAAGGCCTCAAGAATACTTTCTTGACCATATATTTCTTCCTGACCCACCTCAGGTCAGTTTCCATGGGACAATGAAGGCTCTCTCTTTTGTATTGTAGTTGTAATGACCCCTGGGAGTAGAAGTTCTAAATCAGTCAGACTTTCATCCCTTAGGATTTTGTGTCACTGCATAGTCATGACCCAGACATAGTCTTCTATTTACTCCTTTCTTTGTGTTTTCAGAAAGATAAGAATCACATAGAGGCAGTGAAAGAGAAAGAGAGAGAATCCCAAGCAGGCTCCATGTTGTCAGCACTGAGCCAGAAGTGGGGCTTGAACTCAGGAACCTGGAGATTATGACCTGAGCTGATATCAAGAGTTGGATGCCTAACTGACTAAGTCACTGAGGCACTACTGCTCGTTAAAATTGGTTTTGAGTCACGCTGATCATTTTCTACTCTATCACTTCTAAACTTATATAACTACTTTCAAAATGTATAGATGTGTAAAAGTAGGTCGATTTTGTGTGCATACCTTCTTTTCATCATTCTTCTTAAGTTTGAGACCTGCTATGAACATTGATTTTTGGGTCTGTTCTCTATATTAACCCATGCATCATTTTAAATCAACTCTAGGTCAATTAACCTGAGTTAAAATCTGATCTGGACTGTGTACCGAATGCTTGACGAGAGAGTCAGTAAAAATAGAAGAATGTGTTCTCTTACATTATTATTATTTATTTTCCATGAATTTATGAGAAACTCTTAGATGCTCTCTACTAACCAGGCAATGGATGGAAAACCTTGTTGCCTTTCTGACTATCATAGTAGAACCTGTAATTGCTATAAAACCCATTCATTTCCAAGACCTCAAAGAGTTCAAGCAAAATTGGAGTGGGGAGTAAACATTGGTCACCATCTGACTGCGAGGCTTCTGTCTTGCAAATCCGCCTTACTTCAGAAATGGCTTCCAGCACTTACTCAGGGAAGTCATTACCTTTTGTTGGATAGTTTCTGTTTCCACCACAGGACCCTGCACCTATGGAGTGTTTTGCCTGAAGTAAAAGGGAGGTATAATAAGAGGCTAAGTAAAAGGAGGGACTAAGGTCCGTGAGCACAGGCCAGTAAGCAGTGAAGATCGGGTCGTGGGGTCCAGCTGGTGACATTATCTCCCTCTTGCATCTCAGGTCCCATTATGACCTCCACTTGTGTCCACTTGGTAACTGTGGTATTTGTTGCAGGGACTGCTGACCTTCAGGGATGTAGCCATAGAATTATCTCATGAGGAGTGGGGATGCCTGAGCCACAGCCAGCGGGAACTGTACAGGGATGTGATGTTAGAGAACTACGGACACCTGCTCTTCTTGGGTGAGGATCACTCCCTCTCGATTTCCCAAGCCACACTCAGGGGTTTTGTTCTTTCCATTGAAGATTGTCTCTTGGAGCTTTCTCCTTGTATGACTGGGATGCAAATCCCTCCAGTAAGGGAAAGATGTAGAGGTTTGTAGATGTAGAGAAACGTCTTCATGATGTTTCCTTTCTGGTGAGTTTTCCCTTCCTTTGAATAATGTCATCATTTCATAGATTAATGGTAATTCTGAACCCTAAGTGGCAAATAATGGTTTTTCCATCTTCAATGCCAATTTCCACTCATTATGGAAGTGGTATTACTCGGAAGTGGAGATCAAGCTGTTAACCTTGGAAATTTGTTCTTTGTGTTCCAAAGGGGTTGTTGGGTAACAGCATTTGGGAATCCTTTTCTACAATTCTAGAATGTCCTCTCTTCTCTACAGTGTCCAATACTGGGTTGAAGGGTAGAATCTCCAGCAATACTCTATTCCTATGTTCTAACAAGCAGGTCTCATTGTGTCAAAGCCAGACCTGGTCATCTTTTTGTAAAAAAAGCAGGTGCTATGGGATGTGCAGAGAAAGGAGACCGCAGCCTCATACCCAGGTAGGTAGGAATGAATGAAGCAGATGACAGAGGGGAGGTCCAAATGTAAAGGAAGAAGACAGACTTGAAAATGTGGATTGAGGGGCCCCTGGATGGCTCAGTTGGTTAAGCATCCAACTTCGGCTCAGGTCATGATCTCACAGTTTGTGGGTTCGAACCCCACGTCGGGCTCTGTCCTGACAGCACAGAGCCTTGAGTCTGCTTCTGATTCTGTGTCTCCCTCTCTCTCTCTCTCTCTGCCCCTTCCCCATTCAGTCTCTGTCTCTCTCTTTCAAAATAAAATACATAAAAAAATAAAAAAAAGAAAATGTAGTTGAGCAGCCCTTCTTGAATGGAAACTACATGAGAAACCTAGTTTCATTTTTCTATGTCTCACCGAGGAGCATCTGCTTTCCAATTCATCACGCTGTTAAATTCTCCAAGGATTCTCCTTCAGCTCCATCAAAGGTCTTCACATCCGCAGTGAGGGCCTCCATAATCTGATTGATTTTCCATTTCTTTGAGGTTTGGGGAAATCTCTGTATTTCTGCGGAAGTCTCTGTTCATTCATTCTGAGGGTTTGCCTTGTGTGAGATGTGTGTGAGGGTAGCAGTAGGCATACTGGGGTTTGGTGCAGAAATCCTGGGAAAACTGGGGACAGAAACCACATATTATCTGGTTTATGTTTTCCAATTTGTGCAGGCTTTAATCCTAATCCCACAAAATTGAGCCTCACTTATTTCATCAGATAATAAAGCACCTCCCTAAAATGAGAAAGTCTAACCCTTTATTTCACTTTAAAAGATCAGCTTTTAGGGCACATGGGTAGCTCAGTTGCTGAAGCATCTGACATCAGCTGAAGTCATGATCTCACAGTTAGTGAGTTTGAGCACAGAGTAAGCTTGGAATTCTTTCTCTCTCTTCTCCTCCCCTATATGGTCTCTGTCTCTCTTTCAAAATTAATTAAAATATGGGGCACCTGGGTGGTTCAGTCGGTTGAGCGTCCTGCCTCAGCTCAGGTCATGATCTGGTGGTTAGTGGGTTCGAGCCCCGAGTCAGGCTCTGTACTGACATCTAGCTCAGAGTCTGGAGCCTGCTTCATTTTGTGTCTTCCTCTCTCTCTCTCTGACTCTTCCCTGCTCATGCTGTCTCTTTCAAAAACAAAAACACTTTTAACATTTCAACAAAATTAATTAAAAGAAATTTAGAAAAAATATGAATAGTCCATTTTTTGATGCTATTTACTGATTTAAGAAAATCTACCCTATATGTTCCATTCCTCAATGGCAGAATAACTTAAAGCTCCTACCACTTTCCTAGAAATTCTACATAAATTAATGCCACAGGAGAGACAGAACATTTAGAATTAAAAACTTGCAACCTATAATAAAATCTCTATTGTTCATTTTTTCTTAATAATTGAATTATTTTATAATTTTGTCATGTATAATATGAAGGTCCCGTGACCTTGTCATGTATTTTTTCACGTTCTGAGTAGTTGTATATGAGATTAAATTATGCTTTATTGTATCAAAAATTTTTGAATTTTTTGTAATGTTGTTGTTGAAAGACGGAGTGAGCAAGGGAGGGCAGAAAGAGAGGGACACACCGAATCTGAAGTAGTTTCCTATCTCTGAGCTGTCACCAAATTTTCCGCCCCGGGGCTCCAACTCCCTGACCATGAAATCCCGGCCTGAGTCAAGTTGAATGCTGGACCTACTGAGCCACCTACACACCCCTGTCGCTATAATACTAAACTCTGACTATGCACCCGTGAAAAAAGGCCATTTTGAATTGCTCGCATATCTTCATGCACAGGAAAATTGTAAAGTATATTCATTAATGTCAACCTTGGAAAACTCTAATGAAAGCCCTCATGAATTATGCACTTAAAAGACATTATTATTACACACAATTTAAGGGTATAATTCATTTTTGAGAATCAAGAAAGGTAATAACTTTCACTTCTTTTAAGGTTTTTTTCTTTCTTATGTATTTTGAGAGATGGAGAGAGAGAGTAGAGGAGGGGCAAAGAGAGAGGAGGAAATTCCAGCAGCCTCCACAGTGTCAGTGCAGAGCAGAATGTGGGGAAGGAACTCATAAACGATGAGATGATGACCGGAGCTGAAACCATGAGTCAGAAGCTCCACCGTCTCTGAGCCACCCACGCACCCCAAAACCTTTCATTTGTGAACATACAAACAACATTAAAAATGTAAAATATGCCGAAAATAGCTTTTAAAATTTTGGGGGGATTAAATTAACATACAATCTGAGTGATATAGAAATCTAATGACTTGGGGCACCTGGGTGCCTTACTTAGTTAAGTGTCTGACTTCAACTCAGGTCATTATCTCACAGTGTGTGGGTTCGAGCCCTCATTAGACTCTGCTCATAGCTCAGAGCCTGGAGCCTGCTTCAGATTTTGTGTCTACCTCTCGCTCTGCCCCTGTTCAGCTCACTCTCTGTCTCCCTCTCTCAAAATAAAATAAAGATTTTTAAAAATTCCTTTAAAGAGTAAAAAACGAAAAAAAACCCTAATGATACCTTTTCCTGAAGTTGAATTTCTCTGATTTCAGTTTTGTGTATAGGAAATTTTAATTCTATTCATCAGATAGTAGAAGGTAGAATGCCTTTACTTTTATACTTTACCTTTCAGCTGTATCTTTAGATGATACTGAGAGGCTCCTTCCAAAGATATTCACAGAATCTTCCTTCCAAAGAGTGTCAGTGGATCCATATAAACCTAGTGTCGTTGAGAATGGACACTTAGTGATGGACTGGAAGAAGGATGGGGAGAGTGAAGAGCATCAAAGATGTCTGGGGACACTTTTTCCAGAGAACAATTATGAATGTAATAAATACAGGGAGGTCTTTGGGCAAAGCGCCAACCTTATTACACATAAGAGTATACATCTGGGAGAGAATCCTTATAAATATAATGAATGTGGGAAAATACTTAACCAGTCATTTAATGTTGGTGATCAAAAGAGTATTCATGTGGGAAATAACCCATACACGTGCAATGAACCTGGGAACAAGCTTAGTCAGTCGTCGAGACTACATTTAAACAAGACAGTCCATACTGGACAGAAGGGTTACATTTGTACAGAGTGTGGCAATGCCTTCAACAGGCATTTAGCCCTAATTCAACGTCAGAAAGTGCACACTGGAGAGAATGCTTACAAATGTGTAGAAGGTGGAAAAACCTTTAATTATGGCTCAACAGTAAATGGACATAGACTAATTCCTACTGAAGAGAAACCTTACACACATAAAAAATGTGGACTGGCGTTTACCCAACACTTTCCTATTACCAAAGATCACCGAATCCATACTGGAGAGAAACCTTACCAATGTAAAGAATGTAGCAAGGCCTTTAGCAGGCCCTCGGAGCTTACTAGACATCACAGAATCCATACTGGAGAGAAACCTTACCAATGCAATGAATGTGGCAAGGCCTTTAGCAGGCCCTCACACCTTACTCAACATCACCGAATCCATACTGGAGAGAAACCTTACCAATGTCAAGAATGTGGCAAGGCCTTTACCCATTCCTCAGACCTTACCAGACATCACAGAATCCATATTGGCGAGAAACCTTACCAATGTAAAGAATGTGGCAAGGCCTTTACCCAGCTCTCAGCCCTTACCATCCACCAATTCCATATTGGAGAGAGACCTTACCAATGTAAAGAATGTGGCAAGGCCTTTATCCAGCTTTCAGACCTTAAGAAACATTGCAGAATCCGTACTAGAGAGAAACGTTACCAATGTAAAGAATGTGGCAAGGCCTTTACATGCATCTCAAGCCTTAACATCCATCACAGAATCCATACTGGAGAGAAACCTTATCAATGTAAAGAATGTGGCAAGGCCTTTACACACATCTCAGGCCTTACCAACCATCACAGAATCCATACCGGAGAGAAACCTTATCAATGCAAGAATTGTGGCAAGGCCTTTACCCAGCTCTCAGGCCTTACCTACCACCACAGAATCCATACTAGAGAGAAACCTTACCAATGTTAAGAATGTGGCCACACCTTTATGCAACACTCAGCCCTTACTCAACATCACAAAATCCATACTGGAGAGAAATCTTACCAATGTAAAGGATGTGCGAAGGCCTTTTCCAAGCGCTCACACCTTACTAGACATCACAGAATCCATACTGGAGAGAATCCTTAGCAATGTAAAGAATGTGGCAAGGCCTTTAGCTGTTCCTCTTACCATAGTCAACATCACTAAGAAACTTTACCAATGTGAACAATATGGCAAGGCCTTTCAGCAGTCCTCATGCCTAAATCAACATTGCAGAATTCATACTAGATTGACACTTTGCAAATGTAAAGAGTATGGCCAGATCTTAAAGTGACTTTACACCTTACCAACATCACAGAATTCATACTAGATAAAAGTCAGCAATGTATAGAATGAATTAAGGTCTTTATTCACTCTTCAACCTGTACTCATCACAGATTTCATATTAGAGCAAATCTTCCAAATTTAAGGAACATGAGGAAAGTTTTGTGGACTGCTCACCCCTTATTTCACATTAGAAAACATACTGGTGAATAATCACTGAATACTAAACAATGTGGCAAGGCTTAAGCAATGCTACATCCTGATTCCTGATTGGAGAAAAAATACTGGGGAGGATTTTGAAATATACAGAATTCAGAATTTGGAAAGCCTGTTATTCAGAGGTGAAGCTTCATTCTGCATCCCAGAATTCATACTGGAGAAAAAGCTTAAAATGTACAGAATGTAACAAAACCTCTATGACTGCTCAACCCTACTCAGGATCACAGACTTTATACTGAGGAGAAACATTACAAAGGTAAAGAATGGGTCCAGCCTGTAGCTGGAACTCACAACTTGCTCCACATCATAGCTATCTTACAACATAGAAAGTCACATGTGGAGAAAATTGCAGTGCTTCTAAGAGGAATTTGATTAATCAGTATCTGAATATGCACATGAGATTTAGATCCTACAACATAATAAATGAGACAAGGCCTTCATTTTAAATGTACCCTTTAGCAAACTGTAGACAGTGTATAAAGAAGGTAGTTTGGAAGACAAATATTTAGAAAAATATACATATTGACATCAAATATTAATAAATGTCACAGAACTCACCTTGGAATGTAGAATATCAGTCTCTATTCAGACATACATCAAAATACTGATGTTAAGGAATAATGCAAAGTTAAACATGATGTATGTGCTATTATGCCTCAAAAGTGTAAATGGATTAGTTTTGTAATGTTGATATTTTTTGAGAGAGAGAGACATAGAGTCAGCAGGATTGGGGAGGAAGACAAAGATTCTGAAACAGGTTCTAGGCTCTGAACTCTCAACACAGAGCCCGAGAGGGAACTTAAACTCACCCTCTGGGCCAAAGTTTCATGCTTAACTGACTGAACCACCCAGGTGCCCCTAAAAGGACCAATTTTTGTGTAGGTATCATTAATTTCAGTCTGTGTGCTTTTTTTTTTTTTGTCACATCAACCCTATCTGACATTTGTGACTAGAAATTATTAGTATATTTCTACTCTCAAAATACTTCCAAAATTCATTAATTCTAAGTGGCTTTTGAAAATTATGTCCCTGATTATTGATGCAGCAGAGGTACGACATGCCCTTCTTCACTACATGTGACTCATGCCTCATTCTTCATGGAAGATGAAGGGCAACATAATACACAATGTATAAAGAAGATGTATATGGAGACTTTGTTGTTGGTGAAGACATTGATGCAAGTTCTCATGACAGAAGTGTTCAAAACATCATTCTTTTCCCTGTATTAAGACAAAAACCTTGTTGCATATTACAAATAAAATAATTTCCCACTAGTTTTTAAGCCAAAAAGAGGTGGCAGTGTAGTGAAACACTGGTGTCATTTCACTACAGCAATAGTTAGAGAATGTCATCTGATGTGGTTGGAGTGATGAAATCCTCAGAGAGATTAGAAAGAGCATAACTAATTCTCCCCAAATACCATACAATGAGAAATACACATTTTGAATATTGTCTAAAAACTTACTTGTATTTGGAGACAGAAAGATAGAGTGTGAGTGGGGGAGGGGCAGAGAGAGATACAGAATCCGAAGCAGGCGCCAGGTTCTGAGCTGTCAGCACAGAGTTCTGTTCGGGTCCAAATCATAAGCCATGAGACAGTGACCTAAGCTGAGGTCAGATGCATAACTGACTGAGCCACCAGATGCCCCTATAAATACACATTTTTAATGAATGACCTCAAGCCTGGACATTATGGAAGTCTATTCCCACATCGTTTTATCAACAAATACTTTCTGAAGGCTTGTATTTTAGATTTTGTACAGTTGTAATAGAGTGGATTTGAAATGCATAACTTAGTCTGTGTGTGAAGTCAATAAATTCAATTAATAAAACAAATGTGTGTAATGTGTTAACATGCTTGTGTACAGAGTGGCCTGTTATCCCTACACCACTGTTAACCTATCTCATGATTAAATCACAAAGGGAGAGGTGGAAAGTACGAAAATGCAAAGATCTCTTTCCAATGTAGGATGGGAACTCGACGTGACTCCCTTTTAGAACTTCAGAGTCACAGGCAACTCTTGGTCACATCGTCTGAGGAATAAGTGTCAGAGGGATAAGGAACTGGCCAATGTGGTGGGTTTCTGAGGATTAGGGAAGTGCCATTACATCTTCATGGTTTAACTGAATTCCTGTGTGTTACTGAGGACCAGATACTGTGAGATGACACGCATTCCTGTGATGCCCAGGCCTTTACCAGTGGCAGTTATGGAGGAGGACATATCGGATGATTTAATCATTGTGGACATAGCTTTCATATGTCACATTTTACGGTAGATATTGGAGATGATGCTCTAAGGGCCTAGGTACAGGGGAATACGTTCTGAGGCAGGGACCCAATGAGATTGATTAGAACGCTGTATTATTTGAACCATTTTCATTCTCTGAATTAGGGGTTATAGATAATCTACAAAGTCACATAGGCAGCAGGGATTTCCCCAGCATTTGTGGTCTGTGGAATCTCAAAGAAGCTACAATTAGTCAAGCCATAAGCCAGAGACCATAGATCAGTGCGTTAGAGGTATGTGCCCATGACAGTATTTGGAACAGTTATGGTCTGAGAAAGTCTGTATTTGCAAAGTAACATACATAGAGCATTCAGCAATGTTTATGGAGCTTATACTCTGCACACACACAGCTTTTACTCACACGATGCCGTACTGGGGACCTCAGGAATGTGCATGTGAGTTAACCTTCTCACACTTTAGGGCTTGAAAATAGGTGTCCCTTATTCCCCCCAGAATATAGATGCTGTGCCCTGCCTTTCTGTTTCTTTTTCTTCCATGACATTAATGTGTAAAAGAGGAGCTAAATATGATTTGGAAGAATATACAAATGCATGAACTGGAGCCTGAGGAAATTCTCATTGTTGACTAAGAAGCAAATTGGCATGCGACAACCAGAAGAAATTCAAATTTAATAGTATATGAATGGACACTCCACAAACACAGGACAGTTGCAAAGGGAAAGTAAGGTGTATATGGATTTGAAGAGGAGAGAAGGAGAAGAAAGAAGGAAGGAATAATAAGGAGGAAAGAATCAGAAGTCTGGGGCCTCCAAGGGAAGAAACATAATTCACAAGGTGATGGAAAGTAAAAATTTGATAAGCAAATATTGTCTGCACCACTCTAAAACAGGAGGCCATGGAAAACTTTGTTCACACGGTCCTCACTGGATTCCCTATGGTGACCATACCTAGGGTTATATCATAATGTAGTCACGTATGCTGACTGCTCTCATCCTGGGGCAGTCTTTCAATGTATATTATTTTTTAGACAGGGAGGTGAAAGGTAAACATTTTTTTCTGAATCTGCTTAATTTTAATCTGCCAAGGGGTCCACTGTAGAGGAGCTTGACTGGGGCTTATACAAACTGGAGGCTTAATTTTGAATGCTTATTAACTCTAAATAATCTTTCTGCCAAGCAGACCACCATAGAAGAGGTTGAATGAGGCTCCTACAAACTGGGGGTGATTGTGTTGAATTAAATAAGAATTACACAGAAAAAATACTACTGTATGAAATCACATGGGATGTAAAGTAAGTCAAAATCGGGGCCCATGGGTGTTTCATTCGGCTAAGTGTCAACTTTGGCTCAGGTCATGACCTTGTGGTTCATGAATGTGAGCCCCATATTGGACTCCCATGCTTACGTTGCAGGGCCCGCTTGGGATTCTCGCTATTTCCTCTCCTTGCTCCTGTCTCACTCATGCCTTCTCTATTTTACAAAATAAACACTTTCAAAAAGTTAAAGTGACAATTCTCAAAGTATGGATTAGGATATTGCCAGCAACTGAGGGTGACGGAAATGTTGAGATGATGATGGCATCTCGAGGTTTCAACAAGAGTCCTCTCAAGCCCTGTCACTCATGGTCAATGGCAGATCCAACAGGAAGGGAACGTCTTCACTTTCCACAAACTCGACCGTGGTTGTAGGCTATCATTCCTGGTCCTGTGACGTCAATCCACTAGGACTTGGACTCTTAATTTAGGATGACCTTTGATGTGTTTGAAAATGAAATGTTTTTTGCCACATTCCTTGATAAAGATGCATGTGTGCTTAGTGTAAAACTCACCTGATTTTGTTGTTTGGGGAGACAGGTTTGCAAATATTCCTTGTGTTCCTTTGTTGCAAAGAAACCTGGTTCTTTTCCTATGTTTTGGTTGGCGGTGTCTTTTGAATCAACACCCACCAAGAGTGAAATCAGTTGCGGGTTATAATTTCACAATGTGTATGGATATTTACTGTTTTGTCCTTCAGCAACAATTGGATGTTTCCAAGTGGAAAACGAGGTGCTGAATTAGTCTGCACAAGAAGCACTGACGTTCATGAGAAAGACTGAAATGCAGGCACCAAAACAACCAGTTCTCTGCTCCCATGTACCTGCTTAGGGGGTTCAGTAAAAACCTAGCTCTTTTTGAGACTGGAAATAAACAGCCAAACCCAATGTTCAGCTCCTACAATCTGTTCACTGAGGGGCAGTCCGGACTGGGGCCAGACCTGGAAAGTCTTCAGAAGAAGGTGCATCTGAGTGGTGCTGTGCAGGGAGAGGATTCTAGGCTTTTGATTTCTCTACCGTATGGTGTTTTGCCAGGTCTCTTCCTGACTTTGGGCAGGGGACAGTGACAGCCTGTCCCAAAATGTGTGCTTTTGCCATACTGATTATTTTGAAAGAAAATCTACTTAAGAAACAGCCAATGGAGTAGGAACACTCTGCCCCCCAGCTGCCCCGGAAAGCAGGCAATCCATCTTCCACGTAATAGACCCCTATGCTGCACAGAGAGGGAAAGAGATACTCTTACCACTGCACATAGGGAATGTAGAGCTGAGCTGTCTTCAAGAACAAGCCTTGTTACTGTGCACTAGTTTGCTACCACCACCCAAGTTCCATTTAGAATGCCGGACTAAGGAAGGCCGAACAGACGTTCCCTTTGCGCTGTGAAATCCTCACAGATGGATTGGCTCTTTTTTACAAAGCAGAAAACCTATCACAATTGGTCCTTTCTCTAGGTTTCAATTGCATAATTTGGTTTTTGGGTATATGTATTTCCTTTGTGAGTTTTTTTCCTTCTTTATTCTGTCTCTGTCAGTTTGAATCTCATACCAGCTAAAATCATCTTGAAAACTAAATGAACGTTTATTTTCCCCAATAATTTTCCCATGGTATCCCAAATAGCCTACGTGCAGTGTTGAACATCTGTACGTGACTACCTTATGATAAGCAGTCTATTTGCCTGCAGAGTAATTCTTTTAAATCTGGGTTAAGCATCATCTAAATTTGAGGTTCCTTTTGTAACACCTTGTTACAGTGAAGAGGGTGACAGTCACAGTGTCAGACACGGTGATACAATGTTCATAAAGATGGTGTTTTTTAATGATATTCCTGGATGTCCACCTGGGCTTCTCACAGGGTTGCTTAGAGTGCCATGTGAGAGACCTCTGGCCAGTGAGGGGGAGGAGACTTGCCTGTGGAGGACAGCTGCCCTGAATGCAAAAGAAATAACTTCCTTTCAGTATCCCTATGTACCCCCACATTATTTAAAATTTTTTATGTTTATTTATTTTTTTAGAGAGAGACACAGAGGGTGAATGGAGGAAGGTCAGAGAGAGGGGGAGTCACAGAATCAGAAGCAGGCGCCAGGCTCTGAGCAAATGGTCAGCACAGACCCTGATGCGAGGCTCGAATCCACGAACTGTGAGAGCGTGACCTGAGCTGACGTTGGCCGCTTAACTGACTGCGCCACCCAGGCGCCCTGTACCTTTACATTTTATCTGACTCGTTCTTCATCATGAGACAGTATTTGATGCCCAGCGGCAAAATCACTATAGTGGGGCCATGAGAGATAAAAGGTGAGCACAACACCTGCATCTGGATCACGCCGCAGGAAAAATGAGGAACAAGAAGCTACTTCCTATGATGTCTCAGTCATTTTATCAGACATGGGCTTTCTTCTTATTCCTTGTGTTCATAATGGAAAAGATATATCTTGCTTTCTAGAAATATTATCTTTCTTGGGATAGCTGAACATAAATAAGAGCTACATTATAAAACAGAATATTGTATTTCAATTGTATCCATGTTAAATATGAGTAACCTGCTACAGAACTTGATGGGGCAGGTTTCCACCACTGATAAAAATCCTATTTCCGTATAAATACAACAAAACATGGGTATAAAAACAGTAAGAGCTGTGAGAGACCATGGGGATGGTTGGCCTAAAAATTTGGTGGACTGTTTGAAGCAGACGTGCTCACTTCCAGTGCCTGCTGACATGTGTCCCTACCCAGGGGTGGGCAGGACAGAGAGCCCAGAGTGACTACTCTAATCAAGGGCTAAGTGGTAATGGTGGAGGTACCTGCCAGCTATGAGTCAGCATCCCTGGAAGATCACCCATGTACAGTGACCCCAGCCTACATTGGGTTCAGACACCGGGGATACTAGTACTTTGTGGAACCACAGTGCATGCCTTGCTGATCCTGCCTATTAGAGCGTCCAGGAGGCTGGTTCAGTTCCCAGATCGACGCTGCCACGTGACATTGTAAAGTGATGTCCAAAGGGCTGACAGCACCCAAAACTGCCTGAGAAACATCAGTAATCCATGTCATCCAAGAGCGTCTGCTAGTAAGGGACACCCAGGATATCAATTAAATCATGAAGAAAATTGGGAGTTCCTTGATCTCTGGAACTCACCATATTTGCCAAATCCCCGACTTTGTTACATTTATTCTCAGAGAACACCATCAGGAGCTGCCTCAGATTGTGGACTGACTACAGGCTCTCTCTAGTTGCCTCCCCACATTTCAAAATATTTCTCCACATGTGCTTTCAATAGGTCTTCTCTTTCTAGGGAGTGGTCCGTCATCATTGTTCATCTCTGTTCAATCCCTGTCAGTGCTAAGTGTCTGAACTAGCACCAGGGTCCACTGGTCTTGAATCCCTCTAGTCTCAGGTAAGAGGTCAGTGAGGACACTCTAGTCATAACACAGGCAAAGAGTTGTCTGAAATGCACATGTCACTGGAATAGAAATCTGGGAAATTGAGAAGATCTGGAGATACTTGACAAGGGAAACAAGGGAAGTTGACGTCTCGTTATTCACAGAGTCAGTTGTGCAAACTGGAAACAGGTGTCCTCTCTCCACATGCAGAATTCATGCAATTCTTCTGTCTGTAATTTTTCCACTCTCTTGCCTTTTCTCCTACTGCAGTACTCTTTTGCTTACTAGGGAGTATTCATTACACACCCTGGACTGTCATGTGTCTGTATTCATTTGGTTGAAACATCCAAGGAACCCCTCCATTATGACATGGGGCTCAATCCTTTATTAGGAACCATGGGTGCAGAGTTTAGGAGTTCCTGGGTAAGTCCAGGTTGAGCCCTTGAAACTAAAACATACTTAGGTAAATCTGTGGGGATCTTCTCTAAAGTGTGCACCGTGGAAGCCGAGGGAGCCAGGGGAGGGGGTTGCTCACCAGGGCAGTCGTTCAGGTGTCATATGAGAAGTTATACTGACTTGTGACAGTAGGGTGTTGTTTAGAGAATTCACTAATAGAAATAATTTGTGACAGTTCAAGTCCCTGCAAGGAAAACTGACTAAAGAAAATAGATCCATGTAGCACATTCAAGGGATACTTGAAGTAAACTGTCAACAGTCCCCTTTTTTTCTGTAATGTATCCATCTTGATGTCCTAGGAGTTACAAGGTGGAAAAAACAATGTAATAGATGAAGTGTGGGAAATATAACCATTCATTCTTTAACTTCTGGGGCCACTGACAAAGTGATTACCAGGCACATATATCTATCCACCTATCTATCTACCTACCTATCTATCTATATCTTTCTATCTGTCATCTATCTATACCTATCTCTATGTATCATCTACCTGCATTATCTATCCATATCAACCAGTCATCATCTATATCCAGATAATCATCATCTATATCTATCTAATTGTATCTCTATACCAAAGAGGTGGTAGATGCCATCTCTTATCTACATTCTTAAGTAATGTCCGGGAGGTCGATTGGTGGAAGGTTAATGCATAATTCATTATGTACATGTGTTAACACATTAAACACCAATATATTGTATCCATTAAAATATATGAAGTTCACACTTAGACTCAGGTATGCCTTTCAAATGTGCAAAATAAACATTGCAAGCATTCCAGAAGCATTGTTGTTCTGGGGCATGTGGGTGGCTCAGTTGGTTCAGCATCTGACTTTGGCTCAGGTCATGATCTCATGGCTGGTGAGTTTGAGTCTGAGACTGCCTCTGTGTTGAGATTCAGATATTCTATCTCCCTCTCTTTCTGTCCCTCCCCAACTCGCACCCTGTGTCTCTCAAAAATATATAAACATTAAAAAAAGAAGCATCTGGTTCTGATATAAATACCTATGAGTAATAATTTCAGCAATTTTCAGGACTGAAGTAATTACTAAGAAATATTGATGTACAATCATATGCCCTTTTAGGAAAGAGGTAGGCATCTTTTACTGACATCTGGGATGTCTTCTTCATTGCGTCCGCTTCAAGTAGTATTCTCCACTTCTATCCATTCATATTGCAAAGGTATATCAGTGTTTTACTGGCATCCCACTACTTTTTTTTATTTTTAATGAAATTTTAAGATTTTATTTTAATTCCAGGTAGTTAACATATCATGTTATATTATCTTCAGGTGAACAATATAGTGATTCAACAATTCCATACATCCCCCAGGGCTCATCACAACAGGTGGATTTCTTAATTCCCAATACCCTATTAATCCTTCCACCTCCCAGTCCCAACACACACCTTCTCTCTGGTGACCATCTATTTATTCTCCTTAATAAAGGATTTATTTTTTGATTTGTGTCTGTCTCTCTTTACTGTCACATAATGATTACATTCCTGGTGGAAAAGTGAACTATGGGCTCTCTAAAGAGTCTTCTCATTGCTCTTCTGATTTCTCATTATACTGTTTCTAATGTTTTCGCTCTTTTGATTTGTTCTCTCCTGTTATCATGATATGTGCAAGCAGTTCCTGACTTCTTCGGCCAGCCAACAGATGATGCCTCCTACACAAAACAAATTCACCCCAAAGTCCCCTCTGCACTCTACAACAGTGGCCTTCTGTAGTAGTTACTTGTAGGGACAGAGAGCAACCAATTTTGGTCCACAGGTTGGGATATCCTGACAAGCCCTGTCACCTTGAAGAAGTTACAGAAGACAAGCCATCCTTAAAGAATTCAGGGTCAAAGATGAGTCAGGGGTGAAGTGATGAGGGATGGAAACAGAGAAGTGTTCACCTTTAGCCCAGAAGGTGGGCCTATAGCCTGCATAGATTTGACAAGATCAAATATGTGATGGTTGCTACATCGCGAAAGGATCTCATGACTGCCTGTACATGTCCTTGAACATCAACCTGAATGTCATATCAAACTGAATGAGAAGCACCAAAGAAATCTTGGAATAGTATTTTAGGAGTAGAAATTTGAGGAAACGTTTATGATCTAATACTCCCCACACGACTCTCCCTCTTGAGCAGCTTTATACAGCCACAGTGTAGCTCTTTCTACCACTGGTCCTTCTAGTGCTATTTAAAAAAACGTACGAAAATGTGCCATAAAAGTTTTCAACAATCTTTCCTGACCGTTGTACCCAATGATCCCACATCAATTTGATTACTGAAAATCTCACGTTCAGCTGCTATTCTCCCGCAAAACCAATACTGAAGACAGGAGTTTTGACGGAGAGGAATATGGGCTTTTTTCAGGAGGCCAGCCACGTGGGAAGAAGGCAGACTCTTGCCCACACACCAACTCCAAAGTCCTTGCCTGGCTGAAACGTTTTTTTCTTAGTGTTTATTTGTATTGAGAGAGAGACAGAGTGTGGCTGAGAGAGCGGCAGAGCGAGAGGGAGACACAGAATCCGAAGCAGGCTCCAGGCATGGGCTGTGATCACCGCGCCCAAGTTGTGCTTGAACTCAAGAACCAGGAGATCATGACCTGAATCGAAGTTAGAAGTTTAACGGACTCAGCCGCCAGGTGACGTTGGCCCAAAGATTTTTAAAGGAACTTTAGGGCAGTTAACCCATCGAAGGGGAACACGGTCATCTGTATCACTTCTTGGTTGCCTTCAGACTCACTGGTGCCAGCTCCAGGAAATACTGTGGTGCTTGTAGGTGTGTATTGGTGTCCCGGGGAAAGGTTGTATAGAGGGTTTGGTTCTGAGTCTTTCTAGAAAGTGAGGCAGGATATATAAATATACAAAGAAAGGTTTGGTTGGTCAATCCTACAGGCTAACATTACAAGCCTAAACTTAAAGACAATTAAATTGCTTAGAGTGGCCAGGACAGTTTCAATGAAGCTTAAAAAAAAAAAAAAGTCCTCTAGGTTTATTGTGTTGTTGCAATTGGAAGGGTTTCCTTCTTTTTTGAGGATTATACACTAAAAATAAATCAGATGGGGGGAACTCTATCAAAAAAGTCTCTAATACCAGAAATTAACTTTTTATTTCATAAAGACTTAATGTGCCAAACCACAGTTTGACAAATATTTGCCCTTTCCTTATCCAGTGACTAAGCTTCCACCTTTTTGAAATTATAGATATCTTTTACAATTTTGATTTTAAGTAGACTCCATCTTCAATATGTGGTCTGAACTCAATACCCTGAGATCAGGAGTCCATGTCCCACTGACTAATCCACACAGGCACCCCCCAATTTTTTGAAATTAAGTCACAATGGCATATAAGCATTCCTTGCCTTTCTTTGAGCTAAGGACCTTGAAGATCCCATAATTAAGAATTGAGTTTTGTTTTCATATGAATTTGTCTTATGTCAGTTTAACTACTTAAGCCAAAAAATTCAAAATGGAAGAAGAAAAAAGCGTTCCTCTCCTACACGTTCATTCTGTTATTGAAAACTGACCTCTGAGTGTTTAAATATGTAAATATCCAGAAACTCTGATCTGTGGAGAAGGCAATGATTTAAATCTGAAAAACAGAGTCTTGGGTACTATGTTTTTCCTGGTTATTTCCTCAAATTCTTCCCAGTAGGATCCTGTGTGGAGTTGCAAAAACAATCAGTGCTGGTGCCCTCCCCCTCAGATTCTGTCAATTGGTGTTTGTGGAAACAACAGTGTTATTTTACTTAGGTACTCCTGGTGATTCTAAGTGAG